>JAMFTG010001460.1:35000-57264 GCA_023974075.1 Chaenocephalus aceratus | reverse complement strand
AAAGTCATCACATAACAGCATTGTAATACACGGTTTCGGCTCCATGAAATATTACAAATCTGCTGTAGTTCTCTATTTATAGAGCCCTGATGAGAAGACTTCTGGGCAAACAGGAAGAACTGCCGCCGAAACTGAATATGTGACGTGGATCATAAATATATCAGCAATTAAACAACATCTTCAATTTCTCTTCACAACAATACGTCTCCTTGCAGTATCAATACTAAATTCGGCTGACTTTTATATTTGATCCAATCGGTATATTGGTATATTTACACCATAAACGGCGCACAGCTGATAGAAAGGGACGCGGTGGAGACCCGTTCAAAATCCAGTTTTTTGACAGTCTGGCCGTGGTTCCATCCCATTTCAAGTGCTGTTGGACACTCGGCGTAACCCTCGGAGCACACTCAAACATTCAATCACAGAGCTTGAGGACTATCACAGGGTTTGTCAAGCGAAGCGGAGATAATACTTACTTCCGGGTGTAAAATTCTCTAAAGCAAATGAGCTGCTCCGACCCTCGGTCCTGACGGACTCCAACTTTTGTTTATTAATCAAACAAATAAATAAACACAAGGATACTTATGTGTTATTGTTGAGTAATAACAGTGTGTGGTTTAGAAAATAATACAAAATTAGAAGGAAAAAAACGATGAAACAATACAGATTTCAGTTTTCTGAGCCCCTACTCTCCCCATAACTGACGGCAACAAAAGTCCTACATTATTCAATTAAAATAAAGAAGTCAAAACAATAAGTGTGGCTTGATATTGAGTAAGAAAAAACTTGATAAACGCTGTGAGAATGGATCTGCTGGTAGCATTCTCTCGCGATCTCAAGTCGTCTACAACATACGTTTAGGGAGCTATACAGAAGCCTATGGACATCCCGGAAAGTTGAAAATGTACGCTAACGGCCCCCCTTGCATTGGAAAAAGCCGACGCAGGGGACTTGACATAACGTCAACATAGGCCGACCTGGGAGTGAGGATGTGTTGCCTTCAGCAGGTCTCCTTTGAAAAAGAGATCAATGATCTCAATGGGATACACCTGGGTAAATAAAGGTTTGAAATGAAATGAAAGTGAGCAACCGCTTATTTAAAATTCAACAGTGGGGTATTTACTGACGTATTTATGTAGTAGAATAAAAATCTCTCCAGCGTGTGCTAAACCACAGACCTTATTTCAGTAACCCATCCAAAAGCCATTAACAAGGGAGCTTGAAAGAGTAAAACGACTCAAATTAGACTTACTGTAGCAGCAAACAGACAACGTGAGTGACTATCTGCAGAACATAGTCAAATATTTATCCAGAGACAGCGATTTACAAAGCTAAAAATGCTTCAAGGAAAATAATTTGTATATCTGTTGAGATGTTCAATATCGCTTAATCCTACATTTCCCATAATGCAACACTAACAATATTTCACTAGATGGTAACCAGTTAAATGCCTATTGCTCTATAAATCCAAGCCGGCTTTATAATGCATATTTTTTGCCCACATATTTGAATTCTCAAGCCCATTAAACTTCCTCTAGAATCGATAAAGACATTATAACGTAAGCATTTGAATAAACTGACTTCTGTGTGAAATCAAATCGTATAAAAATGACTATGAAAACGTACCTTATAAGTTTCCTGTCTTCCTTCCTCTGTGGCGTCCCTTGTATGAACTGTTTTGCATGGTTGTGGTATTTTAATGACATGTTTTTCAAACAGCACTTTGTTTCCTGTGTACACGGTATGTGTGCTCTAGGTTGATCCTCTTCACCTAAGCATCACTGTCACAAACATATCAATCAAATCACAGTGGGATTTATTCCTATTCCTCTGTAATAACCCTGTAATACCAATCATCTACTGCACCTGTACAACATAAACAGTCTAATGTATATGCTATAAATCATTTGAATGGTATAATTGTATTGAAAAATGTATTAATATGCGTTATATATTGTGCATAATGTAACATAATAACATGCTATATTTGTTGTAGCACTCTTTTTACTCCTCAAACCATTCAAACCCCTTTTCACTTTTACAGAAACTCACAACTTAAATTAATTCATGATGTTTTTATATAATGTTAAAACAAACACCTACGGAAAAGAATGCACTGTAATTCATATATAAACAATGCAACATGATATAGCTCACCTCAATGTGTACATGAAGTATACAAAGCAAAAAAGTCAGTGTGGGACCGTGAAACCACAAGCCAACATTAACTTGTTGTTTGCATAACATCCATACAATAATAAAACCATTTCCCTAGTCATTCTAACCAAAAACGTCAACTAAATGTCATATAATCAGTTATTTTAAAGTAAACCACTGTATTGTCTCGTGTGGTGAGTCTTTTGACCCTAACCCTAACTCCCCAACGCCAACCCTTACGAAGTCTCTGGAACTGGCGAAGACCAAACCAAAAAAGGGATTTCATGCAACCCTAAGTGAATTAATATTCTTATTTGTTGTTGTTCTTACAACAGGCTAATTTACCTGCTCTGTGCAGAAACAGCAGAGGTAACACCAGACTGCTAGGGAGAGTGAACCAGACTTCAGCCGCAATCAAATCACAATTCCCAGGTTGGTCTGACAATTCAAATACAGCCCAAACAAGACTAACAAAACACCTGATCAACAGCACTCCCAGTATGGCGACTATGGTGAAGAAAGCCCTACGCTTTGATTGGTCAACTATTGTCCTGTCCCCGCCCTGCTCCCCTGGCCCTGGACGAATCAGAACGCAGAGAACAGAAAGGCTGAAGAAGGAAACAACAATCAAGGAGAAAATCATCATCCCGAGATGAAAGACCAATGTGAGGTCAGGAGGTAGATTTGACATTACAAAGCAAAGCAGACAAACACACCCAATGCAGATGTTTCTGATTCTGACCCCTCTCTGTCCTTTCAGATTCAGGTAGGTGACGGGATGCACGACAGCCAGGTAACGCTCCGCACAGGTCAGGATGTGTAAACTATTCTGTGCATACCAGGCAAAAGACCAAATACGGAACACGACAGATAACATGTTGTAATTCTCCACATAGACAGCATAGACGCAGAGGTTGAACCCTGAGAAACAAAGTAGCTCCATGACGACCATGTGGAAAGTGAAGATGTCCGAGTGAGTGTTCGTTGAGGCTGCTGAAGACGTGGAGCTCTGCTGACGCCATCTTTGGAGACCCAGGTAGAGGATGAAGATGCAGAGAGGGAGGAGGAGGAGGATGAAGGTGATGCCATATGAGATTGATTGAAAGAAGCCTGGCATGACGACGTAGCACTCGAGGCCAAATGTGAAGTAAGGCTGAGGAAGGGACTCATTGGTGGAGGAAGAGTTAACTTCCATATCTGGAAGAGAAAAAGAGATATATTTAAGTATTTATTTCCCTTTATTTGTAGGCCAAGTTAGCTTCACCCTGGTTCGCTCAACGAAAAGGGAAAACATGGGAATTTGAATAGGCTTTTTGGATATTGCAGAAAATATTCTCTGTGGCGAACAATCGTTGTTTGCAAAATAATCTCCAATCTTAAAGGTGGGGTAGGTAAGACTGGAGAAACCAGCTTGAGGGCGCTAGAATTTGAAAGTATGCAGACGAAAAAAATCTGCCCCTTCCTTCAGACTTCCTTACAGAGCCCCTCCTCCAACACCACACGAACGCGCACACGACCAATGAGGGCACGAGATCAGTTTTTATGTATTTATTGTCAAAGCAGTTGATGTATTCATTGCTATCGGGATTTTAAGAGCATTCCATGGAATATAACAAAAACCGACCTACCCCACCTTTAACTACACTTTTGTGATTTTTGAAGTGTTCATCTCTAGAACTAAAAAGCTAACGTTAGGCTATAATAATAATAATAATAATAATAATAATAATAATAATAATAATAATAATAATCATAATAATAATAATATGTTTATTTATTATAGCACCTTTCACATAAATACATTTCACAAAGTGCTTCACAAGTCAAAAGTTAAAATGAAGACCACAGAAACATGAATACAATAACCACATGAGGCATACATTTGAGGTCAACATAAAAACAAAACACAGACCACGTGGTGTCCTGAAAGGAACCAACATAATAACAGGACACATCACACACATTTCAAATAGAAATAAAAGCCAATGTAAAAAATATAGGAACTACAGCACGGTCACATGACTAAAAGCAGCTAATGTAGGGTGATGACGTTCAGTCGTCTCGTTCAGACACTTGTGATACCTTGATAAAACCAAGGTAATGCTCTTTTCAAAAGCTAAAAAAACTACAGAGCGTGTTTTAGATATTATAACTATAGGAATACAACTTGAAGTGGTTACCTGTTACAAATACCTTGGTATCTGGCTTGATGAGCGTCTCACGTTTAAACTTCATGTCAATAACCTGCTTAAAAAGCTGAGGGTTAGGCTAGGTTTCTTCTCAAGGAACATGTCCTGTTTCTCGCTTGAGGCCAGGAAAAGGCTCTGTGACTTTTTGACCTGTGCTGGACTATGGTGATCTGATGTATATGAATGCACCTGCCCATTGCCTGGTCAAGTTAGATGCTGCGTATCACAGCGCACTGAGATTTGTGACAAACTGTAAAGCATTAACCCATCACTGTACCCTGTATGCAAGGGCTGGTTTGCCTTCACTAACTGTACGGAGGCTCAGTCACTGGTACATTTTTATATACAAAGCCATGTTAGGGAAACTTCCATCTTATATCTGCTCCCTGATCTCACGGCAAATTGTAAGTGGCTACTGCCTGAGATCGCATGCTATGGTTTTATTAAATGTGCCAACTGCTAGGACTGTCTTAGGGAAGACAACTTTAAATTAAATGGAAACTGAGCAATCTGGTGCCACTAAATGTTTTTAAAGCTCGGTTGGATCCTACTCAATTGGAAGCTGTTGGTACCTGCTCATGTGGATAGTTATGTAAATTGTAATCCCTGTAATGATGCTGTAAGATGTCCTTTTTGTTGTTCTGTTTATGTGTTTATGTTTCATGTGGAACCTACTTGAGCAACACATCCTCACTCCCAGGTCGGCCTATGTTGACGTTATGTCAAGTCCCCTGTGTCGGCTTTTTCCAAGCAAGGGGGGGGCCCTTAGCGTACAATTTTAACTTTCAAAGATGTCCATAGTCCTATATAGCTCCCTAAACGTATGTTGTAGACGACTTGAGATCGCGAGCGAATGCTACACGCAGATCCATTGTCACAGCGTTTATCAACCTTTTTCTTACTCAATATCAAGCCACACTTATTGATTTTACTTCTTCATTTTAATTGAATAATGTAGGACTTTTGTTGCCGTCAGTTATGGGGAGAGTAGGGGATCAGAAAACTGAAATCTGTATCAGTATCTGTATTAATAATAATAATTTACAAACTCTTCAACTACAACCCTAATTATATTTTAAAACATTTTAGAAGGCCTCACGAAATACTTTCATGTAAATTTAAATGTAAATGTGAAGGGATGTGTGCAATGTGGTGATTGACAATATTTACCCACGGACCTATGGGTTGGGGTATTGTTCCGCACGGACATTACCCCAACCACAGATGGAAATGAGCTATTAGCTATAATCTGGCATATTGCATCTCTTCTCTTTGCTGAGATTAATGTTTTTGTATGCATGGTCCTTCTATAAATAAATAAATAATAAATAAATAAATAATAAATAGTTAACTGTTAACTTCCTGTTGATGTGAAATACGAAAAAAATGTTTTAATAAAATGATACTTTATTCCATGTGTGCTTGTTTTTCTCTTTGAAAGTCATCACATAACAGCATTGTAATACACGGTTCGGCTCCATTAAATATTACATATCTGCCATAGTTCTCTATTTATAGAGCCCTGATGAGAAGACTTCTAGACAAACAGGATGAACTCCCGCCGAAACTGAATATGTGACGTGGATCATAAATATATCAGCAATTAAACAACATCTTCAATTTCTCTTCACACAATACGTCTCCTTGCAGTATCAATACTAATTCGGCTGACTTTTATATTTGATCCAATCGGTATATTGGTATATTTACACCATAACGGCGCACAGCTGATAGAAAGGGACGCGGTGGACCCGTTCAAATCCAGTTTTGGACAGTCTGCCGTGGTTCCATCCCATTTCAAGTGCTGTTCGACGCTCGGCGTAACCCTCGGAGCACACTCAAACATCCAATCACAGAGCTTGAGGACTATCACGGGGTTTGTCAAGCGAAGCGGAGAGAATACTTACTTCCGGGTGGAAAATTCTCTAAAGCAAATTAGCTGCTCAGACCCTCGGTCCTGACGGACTCCAACTTTTGTTTATTAATCAAACAAATAAATAAACACAAGGATAATTATGTGTTATTGTTGAGTAAATAACAGTGTGTGGTTTAGAAAAGAATACAAAATTAGAAGTCCCTACTCTCCCCATAACTGACGGCAACAAAAGTCCTACATTATTCAATTAAAATAAAGAAGTCAAAACAATAAGTGTGGCTTGATATTGAGTAAGAAAAAGGTTGATAAACGCTGTGAGAATGGATCTGTGGGTAGCATTCTCTCGCGATCTCAAGTCGTCTACAACATACGTTTAGGGAGCTATACAGAAGCCTATGGACATCCCGGAAAGTTGAAAATGTACGCTAAGGGCCCCCCCCTTGCGTTGGAAAAAGCCGACACAGGGGACTTGATATAACGTCAACATAGGCCGACCTGGGAGTGAGGATCTGTTGCCTTGAGCAGGTCTCCCTTCAAAAAGAGATCAATGATCTCAATGGGATACACCTGGGTAAATAAAGGTTTGAAATGAATTGAAAGTGAGCAACCGCTTATTTAAAATTCAACAGTGGGGCATTTACTGACGTATTTTATGTAGTAGAATAAAAATCTCTCCAGCTTGTGCTAACCACAGACCTTATTTCAGTAACCCATCCAAAAGCCATTGACAAAGGGAGCTTGGAAAGAGTAAAACGACTCAAATTAGACTTACTGTAGCAGCCAACAGACAATGTGAGTGACTATCTGCATAACATAGTCAAATATTTATCCAGAGACAGCGATTTACAAAGCTAAAAATGCTTCAAGGAAACATTATTTGTATATTTGTTGAGAGGTTCAATATCGCTTAATCTTACATTTCCCATAATGCAACACTAACAATCTTTACTAGATGGTAACCAGTTAAATGCCTATTGCTCTATAAATCCAAGCCGGCTTTATAATGCATATGTTTGCCCAAATATTTGAATTCTCAAATCCAAACTTCCTCTGGAATCGATAAAGACATTATAACGTAAGCATTTTGAATAAACTGACTTCTGTGTGAAATCAAATCATTTAAAAAATGACTATGAAAACCTACCTTATAAGTTTCCTGTCTTCCTTCCTCTGCGGCGTCCCTTGTATGAACTGTTTTGCATGGTTATGGTATTTTAATGACATGTTTTTCAAACAGCCCTTTGTTTCCTGTGTACACGGTATGTGTGCTCTAGGTTGATCCTCTTCACCTATGCATCACTGTCACAAACATATTAATCAAATCACAGTGGGATTTATTCCTATTCCTCTGCAATAACCCTGTAATACAAAATCATCTACTGCACCTGTACACCATAAACAGTCTAATGTATATGCTTTAAATCATTTGAATGGTATAATTATATTGAAAAAGGTATTAATATGTGTTATATATTGTGTATAATGTAACATGATAACATACTATATTTGTTGTAGCACTCTTTTTACTCCTCAAACCATTCAAACCCCTTTTCACTTTTGTACAGAAAACTCACAACTTCAATTAATTCATGATGTTTTTTATATAATGTTAAAGCAAATACCTACGGAAAATAATGCACTGTAATTCATATATAAACAATGCAACATGATATAGCCCACCTGAATGTGTACATGAAGTATACAAAGCAAAAAGTCAGTATGGGACCGTGAAACCACAAGCCAACATTAACTTGTAGTTTGCATAACATCCATACAATAATACAACCATTTCCCTAGTCATTCTAACCAAAAACGTCAACTAAATGTCATATAATCAGTTATTTTAAAGTAAACCACTGTCTTTTCTTGTGTGGTGAGTTTTTTTTACCCTAACCCTAACTCCCCAACGCCAACCCTTACGAAGTCTCTGGAACTGGCGAAGACTAAACCATAAAAAGGGATTTCATGCAACTCTAAGTGAATTCATATTCTTATTTGTTGTTGTTCTGTCTCTTCACCCTCTTTCTTACAGTGCAGACGCTTTTATGCTTGCTCCTGCCTCTGCTTACTTTTTATGCTGATTTTCCTATTCTTATTCTCTGAAAACTTCGAGCAGCGGCTCCTGGAAACTTATCACTGGGACAGTTCATCTTCGTAAATAGACGGAGGTTTTCAGTCATATTTCAACATTTTTACGACGACCTCAGTCTTACAGTAGCGTGGCCTAGCAACAGCTAAAGCCTGGTAGGCTACTGCATGCTATTTAGCTTAAGCTAGTCTGTAGCAAAATGCCTCCGTTCTCTACAGATGACTTCCACAAACGTATACAGAGGATAGCCGTGTTGGAAATGAAAATGCAACGGTTGGAAGTTAACGTGGAAGTGAATGGACTATGTTGTGGGAATGACACCACTTTACCAGTGTTGCAAAATAATGGAAAAGGGTATGCTAACTCACAGCTAGTTAGCAGATACAAGGATTCCAAGGAACATGAGGGCTGTGTACTGGGTAATAAATCTACAAGTGGTAGTCCTCCCTGGAACTCTCTGGGTGCAAAGCCTAAGAGTAAATCATTTCCATGGGATTTTGGAGGACGGATAACAGGCAGAGCCCAGCACTCTGAAATCTGTGATGCGACCGGCTGGCTTGCATTTTTATCACCCAGGAAGAGCGCCTCTTCAACCCCTAAACAGCAGTGGACTGCTGCTAAAGGGAGAACTACAAAAGATCCTCCTAAACCACCAAGTGTGCCAATCCAGAACAGATACGCTCCGCTGACCGAGAGCCGGAGATCTCTTTCTGATGACCTGGATAACCTGTCCTCTTCACACAGCAGGGTAAGGACCAATAGCTACTCCAAAAGTAAAAGGCTAGAGGGAAAGCTAACGACTGGGCCTGAAACTCTGATTGTGAGTGACTCTGCTGTAAGAGATGTAAAAGGTCTGTGTAGTAAGAACAACACCAAAGTACTCTGTTTTCCCAAGGATACGGTCTCTGACTTGGCTGAGAAGATCCTGCATATTGGGGCTGAACATCCGACTGTGAAGAATGTGGTTCTGCACATTGGAACGAATGATGTTGTGAAACAACAGTCAGAAGTGCTGAAAGAAGACTTTAAATGTCTGTTGGAAACTGCCAGCTCTCTAAATGCAGAGGTGTTCATCAGTGGCCCTCTGCCGCCAGTCAGAAGAGGAGTGGAGAGATTCAGCAGATTGTTTGCACCGAACACCTGGCTTTCAACTGTCTGTACTGACCATTCTGTCCATTTTATTGACAATTGTAACTTTTTCTGGGACCGCAGACATCTTTTCAAGGCAAATGGAGTTTGCCTGAACAAGTCAGGAGTGAAATTGTTTATCTCTAACATATTCAACTGCCTACGTCATCAATCCGTTCCCTCTGCCAAGGACAAGCGGCAAGAGGAATTGCAGTATGTCCTTTACCCCCGCCCCTCAACGACGCCCACCAAAATCACTGAAGCAGAGATGCGCACCATCTCCCCCGGCTTACAGTGTAGCCCTCACCCTGCCCTCCTATGAGAGGAGCAGGGTGGTGGGTCCTGCCTCCCCTTCAAAGCCTGATAGGGATGTGTGTGTACAAAACGCTGCAAACTGATATCTGCTGGGTCCAGGCTCAAGGGCGTATGGCACTCTCAACTCTTTCCAGGACATGCCGGGGCCCTGCCTGCCCGTAGTTTTGCTGATATCTGTGTTGATAGGTAATAGATTAAGAGCGGTGAATCATCTTAGATACAGGAAGCGCTCAAACGTTTGTGTGAGTTTATCTAATTTAGCAGTGATTCCATGTCAGCCACAGCTTGTTACAAGAAACCTGACTGATAGCGTGTTTAACGAACTTAAACTAGCTTTATTAAATGGCAGGTCTTTGGCAGGAAAAACATTTGTAATCAATGATTTTATCACTGAGCACAATCTCAATTTTATGTTTTTAACAGAAACTTGGATTGAACAAAATAACAGTGCAGCTGTTCTTATCGAATCAACCGCTCCCAACTTTAGTTTTATGAGTCAGAAAAGACTGCATAAGAAAGGGGGTGGAGTTGCTATTCTGTTCAATGATTCCCTTCAATGCAGGAAGACATCATATGGAAACTTTGATTCTTTTGAATATGTGGCCCTTCAGCTGAAATGCTCCTCTCGAGCTCTGTTCCTAAATATCTATAGACCACCCAAATACTGTGCAAGCTTTTTTGATGACTTGATGACTTTACTGAACTGCTGTCTATAGTGTGTATTGACTTTGACCATCTAGTCATTGTTGGTGATTTTAACATCCATGTTGACAACCCCCAGGACAGAGGGGCTAAAGAACTGTTTTGTGTTCTTGATAGCTATGGACTGACTCAGCATGTGACGGAGCCCACGCACAATAAGGGGCACACTCTGGACTTAATTATCTCAAAGGGTCTGAATATCTCTAAGGTTGTGGTGACTGATGTTGCGCTCTCTGACCATTCCTGTGTTTTCTTTGAGAGCTCTATTTCTGTTCACAAAAATGTTCAAAAGGAGATAACCACAAAGCGATATTTAACTGAAAATACTAGGGAAATGTTTACTCAGAATTTTTCTTCCACACTTGCCCCTGCTAACATCTCAGTAAATGAGCTAGTAGATCATTTTAATTCAAAAATTAAAAATGTTATAGATGCCATTGCTCCAACTAAGGTAAAGGAAGTGTCTGGCAATAGAAAATATCTCCATGGAGAAAGGCCATGACCGTGAAAACAGAAAAAAGAGAATGTCGAAAAGCGGAACGCAGGTGGCGAAAAACAAATCTCCAGGTTCACTTTGAAATCTATAAAGATAGACTTGGCCTTTATAATTTGAAATTGAAAAACGCACGACAATCGTTCTTCTCTGACATCATTAACACAAACAAAAACAACGCCCGTGCCTTGTTTGCTACCGTCGACAGACTAACTAACCCCCCAGTGTCAGTAGCCTCTGAATTTCTATCCACCAGGGCGTGCAATGATTTTGCCTTCTTCACTGACAAAATTCAGAAAATCAGAAAAGCAGTCAGTGCCTCTGCTTCAGGAACAGCAAATGTGTTGTCTCTGTGTCCACTTAACATCAATGCAGACATCATGACACAATTCCATCAGATTAATGATAAAAAACCTCGAGGACATTATACAACTTCTGAAGTCTTCCTCCTGCTGCCTTGATATTATTCCAACAGGATTTTTCAAAGATGTTTTTCGTTGCATGGCCTCAGATCTACTTCATATAGTTAACAAATCTCTTCACTCAGGTATTTTTCCACAGGCCCTGAAAACTGCAGTCATTAAACCGCTCTTAAAAGAGAATAATCTAGATGCTTCAGTAATGAACAATTACAGACCCATATCAAACCTTCCATTTCTAGGTAAAATCATTGAAAAAGTTGTTTTTCAACAGTTGAGTAATTTCTTGCATTTAAATAACTGTTTGGATGTGTTCCAGTCAGGCTTTCGTCCAAACCACAGCACTGAGACTGCTCTTGTAAAGGTCTTTAATGACATTCACTTAAACACAGACAGTGGCAGAACTTCAGTGTTACTATTTTTAGATCTCAGTGCTGCGTTTGACACTGTTGACGACAGCATATTACTAGACCGACTGGAAAACTGGGTGGGACTTTCGGAAACAGTTCTAAATTGGTTTGAATCCTACTTAAAGGACAGAAACAACTTTGTTTCTATAGGTAAATACACATCTGAGTTGACAAATATGAAATGTGGGGTACCTCAAGGCTCCATCTTGGGGCCTCTTCTCTTTAACGTCTACATGCTACCACTGGCTCAGATAATGAAGAACAACAAAATAAGTTACCATAGCTATGCGGATGACACACACATTTACGTAACAATTGCACCAGGAGACTATGCTCCAATTCAAACACTGAGTAAGTGCATTGAACAAATCAATGACTGGATGTGTCAGAACTTTCTCCAATTAAACAAAGATAAAACTGAGGTAATGGTTTTTGGAGCCAAGGCAGAACGTATAAAAGTTAGCGCTGAGCTTCAGCCTGCAATGTTCAAACCAACAGATAAAGCCAGAAATCTAGGTGTAGTCATGGACTCTGACCTGAGTTTCAACAGTCACATTAAAACAGTTACTAAATCAGCCTACTATCACCTAAAGAACATATCTAGGATTAAAAGACTAATGTCACAGCAGGATTTGGAAAAAATTGTCCATGCTTTTATCTTCAGTATACTGGACTACTGCAATGGTGTCTTCACAGGTCTCACTAAAAAATCTATTAGAAAGCTGCAGCTGATTCAGAACGCCGCTGCTCGAGTCCTCACTGACACTAAGAAAGTGGATCACATCACTCCAGTTCTGAAGTCTTTACACTGGCTTCCTGTGTGTCAAAGAATAGATTTCAAAATACTGCTGCTGGTTTATAAAGCACTGAATGGTTTAGGCCCAAAATACATTTCTGACCTCCTGATAAATGATGAACCATCCAGATCTCTCAGGTCTTCAGGGACTGGTCAGCTTTCTGTCCCCAGAGTCAGAAATAAACATGGAGAAGCAGCGTTCAGTTATTATGCTCCAAACATCTGGAACAAACTCCCAGAAACCTGCAGGTCCGCTGCAACTCTGACTACTTTTAAATCCAGACTGAAGACTTTTATTTTTGTCGCTACTTTTAATTGAACTATTCATATCTTAGACTGCACTGTACCTTTTATCCATGTATTTTTTCTTTTTATGTTTATTTTATTAGCTTTTATTTTTAATGACTGATTTGAAATGCCATTTTCTTAATGTCTTTCGTTTTTTGTAAAGCACTTTGAATTGCCTTGTGTTGAAAAGTGCTATATAAATAAACTTGCCTTACAACAGCCTAATTTCCCTGCTATGTGCAGAAACAGCAGAGATAACATCAGACTGCTGGGGACAGTGAACCAGACTTCAGCCGTCATCAAAACACAATCCCCAGGTTGGTCTGACAATTCAAATACAGCCCAAACAAGACTAACAAAACACCTGATCAACAGCACTCCCAGTATGGCCACTATGGTGAAGAAAACCCTGCGCTTTGATTGGTCAACTATTGTCCTGTCCCCGCCCTGCTCCCCTGGCCCTGGACAAATCAGAACAGAGAACAGAAAGGCTGAAGAAGAAAACAACGATCAAGGAGAAAATCAACAGCCCGAGATCAAAGACCAATTCAAGGTCAGGAGGTAGATTTGACATTACAAAGCAAAGCAGCCAAACACACCCAATGCAGATGTTTCTGATTCTGACCCCTCTCTGTCCTTTCAGATTCAGGTAGGTGACGGGATGCACGACAGCCAGGTAACGCTCCGCACAGGTCAGGATGTGAAAACTATTCTGTACGTACCAGGCAAAAGACCAAATACGGAACCCGACAGATAACATGTTGTAATTCTCCACATAGACAGCATAGACGCAGAGGTTGAACGCTAAGAAACAAAGTAGCTCCATGACGACCATGTGGAAAGTGAAGATCTGTGTAAAATCTAACCAAAAAATCCAAATGATAAGATCAGTATAAGTTTCCTGTCTTCCTTCTTCTGTGGCGTCCCTTGTATGAGTTTATGATCTAAATATACTGCACTGGATGTATACACCTCTCTCACTCTGTGTGTGTGTCTCTCTTTTAATAAGGGTCAAATTCAAATATGTCTAAAACAACAACAACAACAACAACAACACAGCTGCCGTCACGCGTTCCTATGGAAAACACAGAAAACAAGGAGTGTATGGCCGTGACCACATATCACATATCAACACACCTGTATGTAGGGCTTCCACAATTTGGACGCACACACACACACACTGAATGTGCACCAGTTTTACTCACACATGATTTGAATGTTGTCAAGCTGATGATAAATGAAGCGTTGTTTTTGCAGTGTTTATACTTTCTTTGACCACGTTAAGCATAGAGAAAAGTCAAAGGAGTTGACTGAGGTTTGTAGTCTTTCATGCCATCTGGAGGCCATTTTTATATCTCAGCACTACCCTGCAGAAGTCAGGGAATGTCTGCAGGGTGGAGCCTTTGCATGGGTTCAGGACTGTATGGTGATGATACTTCGATTTAGTGAGTTTGTTTATCTTGAAAACGTGTTTTTCCTGCAGCTTATTTGACGTGCTTTGATTGTGACATTTTAGGAAAAGGACAAACATCTAATGGGGAAGCAGTACTTTATTAGTATCCATTGTTGTTGATATTGCTCTCCATCTTCTAAAAGCAAATGCTTCAGAAAATAGTGTTTTAATGGAGCTGCCATCCTAACAATTGCTCTTCACGGCTTCAGCTCTATCTTTAGCTACCTTGAGTAACTCAACCAATAAGATCATTTCTGCCTGAGAGGCATTTTAGTAAAGCTCAAAATCGTTGCTTGTTCATTATTACTGTTTCTTCTCTCACTCACTCACACACACACACACACACACACACACACACACACACACACACATTCTCTCCATTCTTCATCTGCATGTGTCCTCACACCTTGCGGAAATGAAAATATGGTAACTTCATTCATCTTGTGAAAACAGTCCTCCTCGTCCTCCCGACTTTAAAACTCCGAGCACGGACGAAGGCAGGGTGAAAGTGTGGGAGGATGAGATGGTGTTTTCAGGACAGGAAGCTCACCAGTTTACCAGGTGTCTTTCTCTCTATTGTCTCCATTCTCTGCTTCATAATCAGTGCCTGCAGACTGGTGGCATCCATCATCGAGGTCGACATTAATCTCACTTACTCATGATTAATGTCGCCGAACTCACATCAATTAAAACAAAGTGCTATTGAAGGCAACACCATGGTATAAATCAAAGATGGCAGGAGGAGAAAGCATCTATAAACCCCTCTTCTTCTTGATGTAAGACATTAGAGGATTTTAGGAGGAACTTGTCACAACATCTGACAGGAACTTCCTCTTCTACTTTTTATTGGTTCAAATCAAGCGGCAACCTCTGGGTCTGTAAGAGT
The DNA here is from genome assembly GCA_023974075.1 of Chaenocephalus aceratus. Taxonomy (NCBI): domain Eukaryota; kingdom Metazoa; phylum Chordata; class Actinopteri; order Perciformes; family Channichthyidae; genus Chaenocephalus; species Chaenocephalus aceratus. The sequence continues at coordinate 42,060 of JAMFTG010001460.1, read as the reverse complement.
TAGCAATAAGGAAATGCCTTAAACCTGCATTCCTTCTAATATCCAGCAGGGGGCAACTCCTCCAGTTACAATATTGTATAGAAGTCTATGAGAAAATTGCCCTACTTCTCAAATGGAAATGTGTGTTTGTTGACTTAGATATTTGACAGTTACAACTTACTAAGCCAATGTGGAAGTGCCTTAGACATGCATTCTCTGTAATATCCAGCAGGGGGCGACACTTATGGTTGCATATGGACATGAACTTGTATAGAAGTCTATGAGAAAATTAACGACTTCTCACTTGATTCATTAACTCAGTAGACAGTGAGTTTTTGTTCTCAATCTTTAGTTTTAAGCCTTCTTTAATAAATAATTAGGTTAATTGTGTAAATGATCTGATTTAGAGTAAAATGAAGGACAAAGCAGCGTCATTCGGAGTCTCTATTAAATCTACATTCATACCGACACATCATAGCATGGATCAACATATCAGGACATGTGTTAGTACAACTATACAATTACAATTAATTAAAAACCCATAATCAAATGAATGTTGACATGGTGGTTACTCAATATTGATTTTTCGCAACATGGGAAAAATCAGGAATGTTTTGATGACATTGAAAGAAAACCACTGTATTCTTAGTGAAAACGTACATTCAGGAAAATGCTTGGGTATTGTTTTTCCTGAAGGTATCAATTGTTCTTTGAAATATATAGGAAAAATCCTCCTGCAGAAGTTAATCTCCAAAACAGAAAAAGATAACCAAATCCTGAATTGCCTTCAGCTGGAATTGAGGAAAAAAGCACACCATGAAATCACCTTTTCGTGTGTGTGTGTGTGTGTGTGTGTGTGTGTGTGTGTGTGTGCGTGCGTGCGTGCGTGCGTGTGTGTGTGTGTGTGTGTGTGTGTGTGTGTGTGTGTGTGTGTGTGTGTGTGTGTGGCCTAGCATTACTATACTTGTGGGGACCTACATCTGTTTACACAGTCACGTGTGGGGACTTGCCTCCCTTATGGGGACAAATTGGAGGTCCCCATAAGGGGAATCATTATTTTTAGGGTGAAGACTTGGTTAGGTTTAGGATTAGGGTTAGGGTAAGGGTTAGGGTTAGGTTGGGGAAGAGCGCAGGGCTCCGGAGGAGCCCTGCGTGGTGCACTGGCTCTCGGTAGATAGGTGTTTAAAAAACATTAAAAACCTCCGTAAACATAAACCTTATAAAAACCCTTTTAAAAGACCGTTTCAGATGAATGGTTAAAAAGTGCAGAGCGGAGCTGCACCACGGAACGGCGGCAGAGTATGCCCAAAAAGCAGATCTCCCCCGTCCCAGGAGGGTGGTGTGTGTGTGTGTGTGTGTGTGTGTGTGTGTGTGTGTGTGTGTGTGTGTGTGTGTGTGTGTGTGTGTGTGTGTGTGTGTGTGTGCGTGCGTGCGTGCGTGCGTACGTACGTGCGTGCGTGCGTGCGTGTATCGATGTATCTACGTGTGTGTGTGTGTGTGTGTGGAGCTTGTCCCAATGGAATCTATAAAGCACCTTAAATGATAGGGGGATCTAAAATGGCCAATTTAAAAGTGATTCCAGTTCTATTAGTAAAAGCCGTGCATGGAAGTGTAAGTGCAGTTAAAACACAAGTGCAATGATACAAATATAAATAATTAAAACATTCTCCCCAGTAATATGAATTTAAAAAGTAAAGGGAGTGTTAAAATTAACTAATAATAATAAAATAAAGGAAGGCACACCGGGTTAGTAAAATCGTATATAATGAACTGGATGTCACTGAAAAACAGAAACCATTCAAATCGAGGTCGGGAAGTTTAAAAGATTCCAAAGGGTAGCCGTTTTTTATTTAAAAGGGTGGCAGGGAGGTGAAGAGTTCCCCTCTGCGGGTGGTTTCCCGGCCTCCAGGTAATAAAATAATTTAAAATAAATATAAATAAACAAATAAAAGCGTCCCTCCTCATGTGGCTTTGATCATTTTCAGATAAAAACATACACATAAATACATTTAAAATTATAAAACATGTAAGAAGTAATAAAAACATAAATATGAACACCATTAAGAAAGATAAGATAGTGCTGAAAACATGCGATAAAAATGTAGCACACCAATAAAAAAAGTCCAGATGAGGAGGATCTATAAATAATTAATAAATAAATAAATATAAGTGCTAAAATACGTGGAGGGCGGATTAAAACAGGCTGACACACCCGCAGAGAAGGGAACCCAAATCACCCACCTGCAGGGGAGAGACCCGGGGGGGGGGGGAGGAGATCACACAGGTTAAAACATGTTAAGTGGTGGGAGGCGGACCCATCAATTATATTTTTCATTTAGTCCGCCCGGGTCAATGGTGCCCAGGCGATGGATCCACCTCCGCTCCGCCGCTCGCCTCTGGCCCGTGCTCCAGCTGCTGCTGCTCTCCAGGCCCATTGACTGTACACTCTGGAGGCCATGGAGTTTAAAATGGTTGTATAAAACGCTCGTGCCGTCCCCGTCTCTAATTCGATATTGATGTTGTTTAATTCTGAGGCTGATCTCGTTGCGCGTTTCCCCCACATAGAGTCTCTGGCAGGCCTTGTACCTAATTGCATAAATAGCGTTTTTTGTGTTAGGTGTCAAGGCCTGCCGTACATTGCTCCCCTCTCGAGAGAAGGGATTGAAAACGTGGGGAGGCGAACGAAACCAACCTCAGAGACCCGCGGCGCTTCCCTAGTTTTGATGCTTTTATTTAATTTTGTGTGGACCAGGAGGTCCTGGAGATTTTTGTTGTGTAGGGTTAGGGTTAGGGTTAGGGTTAGGGTTAGGGTTAGGGTTAGGCATGTGTTGGTTATGGTTAAGGTTAGGATACATCTCTAGGAAATGCATGTAAGTCAATGTAATGTCCCCCGAAGTGATGTATACCTGGTATGTGTGTGTGTGTGTGTGTGTGTGTGTGTGTGTGTGTGTGTGTGTGTGTGTGTGTGTGTGTGTGTGTGTGTGTGTGTGTGTGTGTGTGTGTGTGTGTGTGTGTGTGTGTGTGTGTTTGAAACGCTGTGATGGAGGCGTGAGACGCAGTGTTTAAAAGAAAGACTCTGCAAGTGTCTATGTGTCGATCATCCGAAGTAAAGGGCAAGGTGACTTTGCCGTAATCCACCAATTTGGGTTTTTGCACGCGATAACCTCACGGAGAGAACACGGGATAAAGATGGAGGACGAATGACAGAAGAGAAACGATCTGAAGGAGGAAGACGGGAGGAAGAGAAAGCCGTTTCTAATCCTGCAGCGTTCAAAGTATTTTATTCACCAGAGAGCAGCTTTAGGAGGTTATGTAAAGACGTCATGGAGTCAAGAGCCATTTCCTTCGACCTCTGCCCTGTGCGGAAGATATGGAGCTCTGAGTGTCCCCCAGAGAAGAGATTATATATGTATAGGGGTGTTCAGAGATACAGAGAGCACAACACAGGGCTGGGAGGGGTAGAAACGCTTATTAACTTATTCTTACTCTCACACACATAATATCCTGCTTTATATTTCAACATGTATATTTTCTACTTTTGTAATCCTATCTTATTTCTATTTGAGATGTTTACTTTTGAATTGTTTATTTCTAGTGTTTTAATTTCTCTAATGTATAATGCCTTGTCTTTTCTGCAACGCAAACATCTCCAAATCTCATCTCGTCTTTTTCTATAATGACATATGAAATGAAGAAGGGATTGTGGGTCGAATGGAGCCTACTCTTTCAGAGGTGTGATCACAAAAGAGAGGTTTCAGTTCAGAAAATACCTGGAAGACAAGGAAAGAAACACAATCTGATTAATGTTGTGCACCGACAGAAATGCTAGAGAGGTTCATTTTTATGTTTGCTTTGTCACTCACTCATTCCAGGCTTCTGATTGTCCACCCCTTGTGTGTCTCCTGTGCTCATCAGCGCCAGCCCCGCCCCTGATTGTTCCCACCTGTGTCTTATTATCATGTGCTTAAATTCCCCCGTCTCCCAGTGTTCAGTGTCAGTTCCTATTGTCTCTTGCTATGGTCAGGTCTATGCTTCTTGTGCTCTTGAAAAAGTTTCATTCCTCACTACGTGAGCGCTTTCAGTTTTTGTTCTCTATTTTTGTCATCTCGGCGAGAGATTTGATAGTTACCTTTTTTGTTGTTCACTGCTGTATTTGGAAATTAAAGTATCTTACAAATACTTTACCTCTGTCTCCCGGGTCGTGCAATTCGGTCCTACATCCTAAGTGTCTGAGTTCATAACAATTAAGGAGGAAGATGTGTTGGTTATATGGATCCAAAAGCAATATTTATTTTGCATGAAACTGCTGTTTGTGTCCCATTTGTTACATTATTTCTGTACTCACGTAAAGCCACTTCTGAAGGTATTGTAAACCAAACTGTAATATTTTCCTAAATCAATTAAAACAGTTTTATTGCATGACCAAGTTCTGTACTAAAGGGTCTAGAGCAGGGGGGTCAAACTCAAATACACAGTGGGCCAAAATAAAAAGAAATGGGTGCTAGTGGAGGGCCGGACTGGTTCAATGTTTATTACAGAACTTATTGAAATGAACTTATTGCACATATTAAACCTGGAACTAACAAAGCTTAGACTATTGCCTATAAAAACAACATCGAACATTAAATAATCAGCTGCATTCATTTCTTATGATTACATTTCCCCACAGGCCAACAACAGCTTCAACAAAACAATTCCCCTCAAAGAACAAACCAAACATGCCCTGCTGTCGTGAGAGAAAGTGCAGAAGGAAGCATCCATTGAACTCAGTGTGCTGCTCTGTGATGCTAGTTCAGACACTTGGCGTCTCATCTCGGGTGCAAGGTCATCAATGTTTGGGCTCAGGCTCTGAGGGGAGGAGACCTCAGGATGGAGTGAAGGTGTGCGTGCAATATACTGGCGGGCCAGATCTAATGGTAATTACAAATTATCCTGCGGGCCGAAATTAAACCCACCAAGGGCCTGATTTGGCCCCCGGGCCTTGAGTTTGACACACGTGCTCTAGTGCATGGCCAATTATTACATGTGTTTTAATGAATTTGCACAGGAAAATATTTTTCATATTTTAAATTAAGAAATGATATATGTGTACTAAACAGTACGTCCAATGCATTGTCGATCATGTCTCAAGTTAAACATATTTTCTCCCGCAAAACCTTTTTTGACAAATCATATGTGTTTGAGGTAAGTCTGCAGAAGTCTACAGTATTGAGGCTGATAGATCGGGAGCCAATGTTGACTTTTTCAAATGAACATCTGTCACTTCAATAATATAAGAACATTCCTTATTTTAAACCAAACCAGCAGCATTTCATTAACCTAACTTATCCGTGTTGATGCCTAAACTTGGGCAAGTCATTTTGTTTTGTTCTTGTTTTATTTGATTGCAATTCACCTTGCTTGTCATGTGTTCGTCGCCAGTGATCCAGGAGAGGTGTAGTGTTCCTCGAGTGGATTTGAGATTGTATGAGACTTGATAGACATGGTTTTTGCATGAAGATACCTTTTTCTTCTGGAAAGGCATCTGCAGAAATCAGCAGAACACACCTGCAGTCATCTGTATTTGAGAGAAATGGATTTCTCTCTAAATTGCGTACGGTGCAGTTTGGACAATCAGAGGAAGACAGGAGCGTGTCAGCGTTTTGTGGAGCGAGTCGAACCCAGGCTCTCTGCGGCAGACGATAACGGGCCGTTGTGGCTCGTCTCTTCCTGGCAGCTGTCGCCATAATCACTCAAACGAGATGTAATCAACTCGGAACCGTTTCACCATCGCTTAGAAGAGTCCTGCTGCTGACCCAGAAAGAACTGCAGATAGAGAGATGTTCCACTTTCCATATATTCTGATTCCTTTCTGCTTTTTAACGTTTGTTATTAGTTCTCTCTCTCTCTCTCTCTTTGGATTCTCCTCTACTTAATTGGGGTCATTTTGATAAAAGGATGAGCAAGAACACGCACATGTTCTACCACATGCCGAACAAAGACATATGCAAGCCACATTATAAATATATTATGAGCATCAGAAATCAGATTGGAAACACTTAATTTATTCACAGGTGGAAAATGAATATGTTAATTATTATTTATTGTATATTTTCATTGTTACCCATTTGTATTTACAATATAATATATATATATTTTATTTTGTTAGCTTCCCTCTGTGGTTGAGGGGGAGGGGCGTCCAGTAAAACAAAATCTGTACTTTTATTATTAACACAAAATATAAATACGCGAAGAGATACAAATATTATTATGGAATCAATTAAAGATAATAATCCACTGGTTTAACATTATTATTCTGGAAAATAAGTACTTTTAGTTTTTGTACTTGAAGTATATCTAAATGCCAGTTCATTTGTATATTTATTTCACCAGATTTAAGACAAATTCAAGATGAAAATTAGGATTGTGCCGGATTGTTCCCATTTTGTCTTTAATAGTTACTAACATTAGATATGTTAATGAGATATGGACCGCAAAACAAAACATGTCCCCGGTTTTCTTTTTTAAAATCAAGTTACAGAATGCAAGTAGTCGCCTTCGCTTATTTTGTTATGAGATGTGATTTACTGTTCAATCTAGTTGATGTAATAATCGTTTGGTTTCTTCTGTCATTAAAAACAAGTTACAATTTTCAAAAGGTCTTGTGTTTTTTTTCCGGGGGGGGGGGCTTTTTCCAGTTGAGAGCGATAGCCCCTCCAAATGTCTGTGCACGCCCCTGCATGTGTGTGTGCGTGTGTGTGTTTGTGTGTGTGTGTTTGTGTGTGTGTGTGTGTGTGTGGTCTGGCATTACTATACTTGTGGGGACCTAAATCTGTTTACATAGTCACGTGTGGGGACTCACCTCCCTTATGGGGACAAATTGGAGGTCCCCATGAGGGGGATCATTAATTTTAGGGTGTAGACTTGGTTAGGGTTAGGCATGTGTTGGTTAAGGTTAGGGTTAGGATACGTCTCCAGGAAATGCATGTAAGTCAATGTAATGTCCCCTGAAGTGATGTATACATGGTGTGTGTGTGTGTGTGTGTGTGTGTGTGTGTGTGTGTGTGTGTGTGTGTGTGTGTGTGTGTGTGTGTGTGTGTGT
>JAMFTG010001460.1:0-30000 GCA_023974075.1 Chaenocephalus aceratus | reverse complement strand
TGTGTGTGTGTGTGTGTGTGTGTGTGTGTGTGTGTGTGTGTGTGTGTGTGTGTGTGTGTGTGTGTGTGTGTGTGTGTGTGTGTGTGTGTGAGAGAGAGAGAGGCGTGCTGCGGAGTTTGTGTGGGTCTCTGTTCTTTGCGCGTTCATGCGTTATTGCGCTTACATGACATGGAGATTGTGCAGGTTTTTATGCGCGGACAAGTTCTCTGTGTTTACATGTAAACCTGTGCGTGTGCACGAATAAGAAAAGGAAGAAACACACACACACACACACACTAAAAAACCGAGAATGAATAAACGAGAGAGTGTGTGTGTGTGTGTGTGTGTGTGTGTGTGTGTGTGTGTGTGTGTGTGTGTGTGTGTGTGTGTGTGTGTGTGTGTGTGTGTGTGTGTGTGTGTGTGTGCCGCGCGTGTGTGTGCCTCCTCTCTCTTAATGTCGGGCCGCCAAACATTAGGTTTCTACTGCTGCGACACACACACACACACACACACACACACACACACACACGCACGCACACACACACAGGTCCACGATATGAGCATCCAGCAGCAGATGAGCAATAATTGCATCTTGAGATGGTATTATAAAACAGCGGCACGTCAGCAGTTTTCGATTCGGGTTCTTTCCTGCTTCTGTGATTGACAGTGAAATACTGTATTCCCTGCTCATCACCAGGAGTAACGACAAAGATCATATCTGGTATCATCGGGAGGCCAATGCAGTTCAGGCCTTGGTTATTCTTGTTGGGTTGCAGTAATAATGTGAACAATTCAAACTGAATCAGCAACATGCTTTATTTAATTTTGAATTGTGAATTTTGAATGTCCATGTTTGTACTAGTGTTTTCCTTCTTAAAATGTTTTTTAAATATTTTTGAGATTTGGTTGAGCAGGGTATACTTGTACTTTTACAAGTCCTTTATTAGAGATGTGTTGTTTGTGTTTGTTTTTAGTGTCAGGATGGAACCCTTGTATTTTTCTCTGCAAACAGAATCTACCTACGGGTACAAATAAATAACCTGAACCTGAACCTGATGCTGTCAGTCCGTCCTTCAGGCTAACGCAGCAAAATGTATTGTCCACAGTATCTGACCATTGCATGTATGATATATGTGTAATGTATATGTAAAAGCACTTTGAGTCATTGAAAAAGCGCTATAATAAATGTAAGGAATTATTATTATTATGTCCTGCTTCCTGCTTCTGAAGTGTGACAAGCTTCAGTCTTTCCTTCGTGCTTTCATGCATAGTTGAGTTTCGCATGTTGACCGAGCACTTTAAAGACACCACGTTGGGCTATTTGAGCTTGTGGTTGGCAGTTTTTACTATTTCCTTACTATTTATGCAACTTGTTTAGAACACGTTAATAGATCTGTAGATAATAACTTAGCACTTATCAGAAAATATAAAAACTCTGTTTCCAAGCCATTGTTTTCAGCCGTGTTTCTGAGTTGTCACACCGCGTACAGGACGTTCCTAATTAGTCAACGTTACCTGCTTCCTCAGAGGCTTTTGTTTGTGCATTATTGATAAGTAGTTATTTTGCAACCTGACAAAAAACGTATATCATGGGTTAGGGCAGGGGTGTCAAACTCAAGGCCCGGGGGCCAAATCCGGCCCGCCACTTCATTTTATGTGGCCCACAAGAACTTGCAAAGAATATAATAAGTTTATTATAATGTTAGTGCCGCTTTACAGGAGAACGTTGCCCATAAACTACATGTCCCACAATGCATCTCATTTTGTGACATGCGCAATGAAGAGACTTGCAATGATTTCAGACATAGTTAATTATTAAGTTATTACCCTATCCGATAATAATCCAATGCAGAGGAAATACTGTAAAATTATACATTTTATATTTATTATCTATATTTATCTATGTATATTATTTATATAGTCTTAAAGTTACCACCGGCCCTTTGAGTGCAACCATAATTCTAATGTGGCCCGCGATGAAATTGAGTTTGACACCCCTGGGTTAGGGTATTTCCGCCCGGCAACACGTAGCGTGGCTCCCAGGGTTTGGTCCTCGACCTGAAGCCCCTTTGTTCTACTGTATAGTCGTGTTTGCTATCTCTTTCCATCTTGTGCTTTTCCTATCACAGGCAGAACAAATATTCAGGCGACTTGTGACATTTCCCCAGCACTGCTCGTTGAAGCAGATCGTGTTTCATACATTCTTCGTACTCAAATAAGTGCTTCCTGTTGGGGTTGTGTTACCTCCTCGGGATACAATTTAAATTCGACAACATTTGCAATAAATGTTTGTTTGTTTCACGTCAGATTTTTCCGATCCAGAAAACCTCTGCTACGTTCTTCTTGTGCGTTACGGCTGCTCAATTAATCGTATTTTAATCGCGATTACGATTATGGCTTGCAACGATTACGAAAACAACGTAATCGAAATAAAACGATAATTTCTGTATTTTTTTTTTTTTTTTTTTTGGTTTTTCAGTTGAATTATACTTAAAGTTCATCAACTGTTAAAAACACACTGTTCATTTTTTTTTCTCCAATAAATTGATGGATAATCGGTTTTAATAATCGTGCATCAATTATTGATCCAAATAATCGAGGTTATGATTTTTGCCATAATCGAGCAACCCTACTGTGCGTCATATCTCCATCTCCTTCTCTGCAGCGTCCATCTTTACATTCAGCTTCACATGTTATGCTGCTACTAAACTTGGCGCTGTACCCAGCATGCGTTTCAGTGAGTGATACGAGTCCCCTTCAACGCTTTTTCAACGGTATTTCGGTTTATGTCAAATACATCACGGTAAAAAGTTCACGGTATTCGGAATGAAGCGGTATACCTCCCAGGACGACTGTCTCGTCAACATTGAAATTATAATGTTAAACTTGTATACACACATAGCTGAACTTGCACTGTATGTTGATGCATGCTTTGAATTTGAATTATAATTGTTGGTGTGATAGATTTAATGTTTTGAGTCCAGACAAAATAGTCTGGCACCATCTTATCATGATGTGTTTTTAAGCAAGGTCCTTGTCTAATAATGGTTCAGGTCTTGGACGTAGTTGAGTTTTTTGACAAATTGAGAATGAGTAAGCAACATTTAAAAGTAATTTTCAAGCCAAATCACCCATAATCTCCTGCGTTCAGCCTCTCAAATGTGAAGCTGTGCTGGTATTTTCTGCTTTCTGCTTTTATAAATGAAATATGTTTGAGTTGTTGGACTGTTGGTTGCAACTAAGAGATGTCAAATGTGGCTCTGTGAACTTGGTAGGCACTTGTTCGACTAATGTATTACTCTTGGCCTGTCACTTTAAGAGTAGCAGCTGCAAGGGGTTGTGGGTTTTGGAGTCTGTAAAAATGTGATGGCCAAGGCGAAGTGCGGAATTACGGAGAGAGAGACGAAAGTATAGAGAAAGTGGTCAGAAAAGGAATAGTATCTAGTCTGTATGTATGTAATACAGTGTCAATATAGCTTGAAGAACGTGAATAAACGGAGGTTCTTCCCACGGCACCTGAACACCTCGTTTCCATCCTTTTCCCCCTCAAAATGTCTGGGCAGCTGGTTACCGGCTGACGACGAGCCAAGTCAGAAACCACCGGTGTGAAACTACGGTTTCGGTGCCGAGATACCGTTAGATCTTAAGAAAATCAACAGTCGACTTCTTTTGAGAAAAATACAACCTAACACATCGACTCCTCTCCAAGGACGGACGATCCACCCCTGTTTTCAAGGACTCTGAACACGATCAGTATCTCCTTGTTCCTCGCTCTGATGTTTATCCTGATGGTGTTGATTGCGTAACGGATCACACTTCAGTGATCCCCGTCCTCATCCCACCGCTCCTCTGCAGCTGCACAAATGGATGCCAGCCTGACTCAAAACACGTCTTCTCGTTCCTGAATACTTTAATCCATCGTACAAAAACAATGCTATCCCTTAAACTCATAAAACAGAGCAGAGACAGACACAAGGAGACACAACTGGAGCTTTCTGAGACAGATTTCTAGCATGATGTTTGTTTAAAGATGGAATTAGGAGCAGCAGTGGATCAGCTCTGTGACTTATGTGAGAATAATAGATTTAAAGTGGTCTCTAGTGTTTCAGGGTGACACATGTCGCCACAGAGATTATGAGGAGTGTGTAGTGTGTATCAGTATGTCGTGTCTCTACTTTAAAGAGTCCTCTCCTGCTGATGTTCAGGTGTGTATCAGTATGTAGTGTCTCTACTTTAAAGAGTCCTCTCCTGCTGATGTTCAGGTGTATATCAGTATGTAGTGTATCTACTTTAAAGAGTCCTCTCCTGCTGATGTTCAGGTGTGTATCAGTATGTAGTGTCTCTACTTTAAAGAGTCCTCTCCTGCTGATGTTCAGGTGTGTATCAGTATGTAGTGTCTCTACTTTAAAGAGTCCTCTTCTGCTGATGTTCAGGTGTATATCAGTATAGTGTTGTCTACTTTAAAGAGTCCTCTCCTGCTGATGTCAGGTGTGTATCAGTATGTAGTGTCTCTACTTTAAAGAGTCCTCTCCTGCTGATGTTCAGTGTGTATCAGTATGTAGTGTCTCTACTTTAAAGAGTCCTCACCTGCTGATGTCAGGTGTACTATCAGTAAGTGGTGTCTCTACTTTAAAGAGTCCTCTCCTGCTGATTGTTCAGGTGTATATCAGTAGTGGTGTCTCTACTTAAGAGTCCTCACCTGCTGATGTCAGGTGTATATCAGTAAGTGTGTCTCTACTTTAAAGAGTCCTCTCCTGCTGATGTTCAGGTATATTTAGAAGTGGTGTCTCTACCTTAAAGAGTCCCTCTCCTGCTGATGTTCATGTGTTATATCAGTATGTATGTCATGTCCTCTACTTAAAGAGTCCTTCTCCTGTTGATGTTCAGGTGTATATCAGTGTGTAGCGTCTCTACTTTAAAGAGTCCTCTCCTGCTGATGTTCAGGTGTATATCAGTATGTAGTGTCTCTACTTTAAAGAGTCCTCTCCTGCTGATGTTCAGGTGTATATCAACATGTAGTGTCTCTACTTTAAAGAGTCCTCTCCTGCTGATGTTCAGGTGTATATCAGTATGTAGTGTCTCTTCTTTAAAGAGTCCTCTCCTGCTGATGTTCAGGTGTATATCAGCATGTAGTGTCTCTACTTTAAAGAGTCCTCTCCTGCTGATGTTCAGGTGTATATCAGTATGTAGTGTCTCTACTTTAAAGAGTCCTCTCCTGCTGATGTTCAGGTGTATATCAGCATGTAGTGTCTCTACTTTAAAGAGTCCTCTCCTGCTGATGTTCAGGTGTATATCAGTATGTAGTGTCTCTACTTTAAAGAGTCCTCTCCTGCTGATGTTCAGGTGTATATCAGCATGTAGTGTCTCTACTTTAAAGAGTCCTCTCCTGCTGATGTTCAGGTGTATATCAGTATGTAGTGTCTCTACTTAAAGAGTCCTCTCCTGTTGATGTTCAGGTGTATATCAGTGGGTAGCGTCTCTACTTTAAAGAGTCCTCTCCTGCTGATGTTCAGGTGTATATCAGTATGTACCGTCTCTACTTTAAAGAGTCCTCTCCTGCTGATCTTCAGTGTATATCAGTATGTAGTGTCTCTACTTTAAAGAGTCCTCTCCTGTTGATGTTCAGGTGTATATCAGTGGGTAGGTCTCTACTTTAAAGAGTCCTCTCCTGCTGATGTTCAGGTGTATATCAGTATGTACCGTCTCTACTTTAAGAGTCCTCTCCTGCTGATCTTCAGGTGTATATCAGTATGTAGTGTCTCTACTTTAAAGAGGTCCTCTCCTGCTGATGTTCAGGTGTATATCAGTATGTAGTGTCTCTACTTTAAAGAGTCCTCTCCTGCTGATGTTCAGGTGTATATCAGTATGTAGTGTCTCTACTTTAAAGAGTCCTCTGCTGCTGATGTTCAGGTGTGTATCAGTATGTAGTGTCTCTACTTTAAAGAGTCCTCTCCTGCTGATGTTCAGGTGTATATCAGCATGTAGTGTCTCTACTTTAAAGAGTCCTCTCCTGCTGATGTGCAGGTGTATATCAGTATGTAGTGTCTCTACTTTAAAGAGTCCTCTCCTGCTGATGTTCAGGTGTATATCAGTAAGTGGTGTCTCTACTTTAAAGAGTCCTCTCCTGCTGATGTTCAGGTGTATATCAGTATGTAGTGTCTCTACTTTAAAGAGTCCTCTCCTGTTGATGTTCAGGTGTATATCAGTGTGTAGCGTCTCTACTTTAAAGAGTCCTCTCCTGCTGATGTTCAGGTGTATATCAGTATGTAGTGTCTCTACTTTAAAGAGTCCTCTCCTGCTGATGTTCAGGTGTATATCAACATGTAGTGTCTCTACTTTAAAGAGTCCTCTCCTGCTGATGTTCAGGTGTATATCAGTATGTAGTGTCTCTTCTTTAAAGAGTCCTCTCCTGCTGATGTTCAGGTGTATATCAGCATGTAGTGTCTCTACTTTAAAGAGTCCTCTCCTGCTGATGTTCAGGTGTATATCAGTATGTAGTGTCTCTACTTTAAAGAGTCCTCTCCTGCTGATGTTCAGGTGTATATCAGCATGTAGTGTCTCTACTTTAAAGAGTCCTCTCCTGCTGATGTTCAGGTGTATATCAGTATGTAGTGTCTCTACTTTAAAGAGTCCTCTCCTGCTGATGTTCAGGTGTATATCAGCATGTAGTGTCTCTACTTTAAAGAGTCCTCTCCTGCTGATGTTCAGGTGTATATCAGTATGTAGTGTCTCTACTTTAAAGAGTCCTCTCCTGTTGATGTTCAGGTGTATATCAGTGGGTAGCGTCTCTACTTTAAAGAGTCCTCTCCTGCTGATGTTCAGGTGTATATCAGTATGTACCGTCTCTACTTTAAAGAGTCCTCTCCTGCTGATCTTCAGGTGTATATCAGTATGTAGTGTCTCTACTTTAAAGAGTCCTCTCCTGTTGATGTTCAGGTGTATATCAGTGGGGTAGCGTCTCTACTTTAAAGAGTCCTCTCCTGCTGATGTTCAGGTGTATATCAGTATGTACCGTCTCTACTTTAAAGAGTCCTCTCCTGCTGATCTTCAGGTGTATATCAGTATGTAGTGTCTCTACTTTAAAGAGTCCCTCTCCTGCTGATGTTTCAGGTGTATATCAGTATGTAGTGTCTCTACTTTAAAGAGTCCTCTCCTGCTGATGTTCAGGTGTATATCAGTATGTAGTGTCTCTACTTTAAAGAGTCCTCTGCTGCTGATGTTCAGGTGTGTATCAGTATGTAGTGTCTCTACTTTAAAGAGTCCTCTCCTGCTGATGTTCAGGTGTGTATATCAGCATGTAGTGTCTCTACTTTAAGAGTCCTCTCCTGCTGATGTGCAGGTGTATATCAGTATGTAGTGTCTCTACTTTAAAGAGTCCTCTCCTGCTGATGTTCAGGTGTATATCAGTATGTAGTGTCCTCTACTTTAAAGAGTCCTCTCCTGCTGATGTTCAGGTGTATAGTCAGTTTGTAGTGTCTCTACTTTAAAGAGTCCTCTCCTGCTGATGTTCAGGTGTATATCAGTATGTACCGTCTCTACTTTAAAGAGTCCTCTCCTGCTGATGTTCAGGTGTATGTCAGTAAGTGGTGTCCTTCAGCTCCGCAGGTTGTGACTCTGATTCCTCCGTGGATCCATGCGTCTGATTAGGAGCACTTTTTAAAGTCAAATCCTTTATTTTGCTGTTTTCGGATTCTGCTCGTCTCTGACCTGAGTGGGTGAGGACTGTTTTCCACCCTCCTCCTCCTCCTCCTCCTCCTCCTCCTCCTCGCTCCTCCTCCTCCTCCCTCCTCCTCCTCCTCCTCCTCCTCCTCCTCCTCCTCCTCCTCAGTAGATGGAAGGAGAGGCTGTGATGGTTTTGTGCAGCAGAGTGAATCGCTCTTCTTCTTCTTCTTCTTCTTCTTCTTCTTCTTCTTCTTCTTCTCTTCTCTTCTTCTTCTTCTTCTTCTTTCTTCTTTTTTCTCTTATATTTGATTTTCTTTTTTACCAGTTTTCTCCCTTTTTCCGTCATCGCTTCTTCCACCTTGCCTCCTCTCCTCTTCTCTGTTTTCCTCAGTCGTCTCCTTCCTTCTCTTTCCTTGAATTCCTTCTTTCTTCATTCCATCCCTTCTTTCCTCTCCTCCTTGTGTCCTCTCCTTGTCTCCCCTCCTTACCTTAAGCTTCCCCTTTCCTTGTCTCTTCTTCTTTTCCTCACTGTCATCTCCTCATCCCTTCCTCCCTTCTTCCCTTGTCCTCCTTGCCCCCTCTTGTTTCATTCCTTTATCCTCACCTCCTCTTCCCTCTGACTCTCATTATTGCCTCTCATCTCGTCTTTTCTCTCATGCAACCTCCTTCTGTCTCCTTCTTTTCTATACTCATAACATGTCCCCTTCCTCACTCTTTTGTCCTTTCCTTTCCTCACCTCTTCTTTCCTCCTTCTCGTTAACAACCCCACACATCTTCCCTCTTACTCCAATGTGGTCTCCTTATTACCTCATCGTTCCTGTTCTTTCACCTTTCCTTGTTTCCTCCTCTTGTGTCCCTCACTGCTACCCTCCTTCGTCCCTTCTTTCCTCATCTCCTTTTTGTTACCTCTTGCTTCGCTGTATCTCTCCTCTCGTCTCCTCTGCTATGATGATGTCATGACGACCCTCTTGAGAAGCAAATGATGGCAACCAATACCATTATAATACACACACACACACACACACACACACACACACAGACAGATGGGTACTTTATATTCATATATGCAAGCTTGAACACTTACACACACAGAACCGAGATGCGTGTAGGTCCATGATGAGAACTGCATGTTCATTACACACACACACACGCACACACACACACACACACACACACACACACTCACACACTCTGAGTTATTGCAGTTGCTTTGATGGCGCAAGAAGCAGTAGGTTTATTGATCACAGAGTTACGTCACGGATCACACACACACACACACACACACACACACAAACACACACACACACACCAGTGGGCAAGTTATACAGTGAAGGGGACTTTAAGCGTCTCTACTGGGACATGTCTCCATGCTTTGATGTTCGAAAAGCTCTTTAACGGTGACCACACTGATCGTCACGTCCACGACCTCCGGTTCCAGGAAAGAAACCCACGTGGTGTCGTCAAACCCACAGAACGTCCCGTCACCTCCTGAAGGAACACTTCTGATCCTGCGAGACAGACCTCTGTTATTGTGGGGAAGCGCTGGCTCGTTAACGTCGGCACAGGAAGCCCAGAGGTCACAGAATGAAAGCTGCAGCTGCGGGTCGGCTGTTATTTACGTCGTTATCGAAAGCAGCAAATCAATCCGATCGAGCGAGAGGAAGATGATTTACAGAACATTAGCGTCTGCAGACTGAAGAGCCCGAACAGCTTCCTGGTGACATGTTTAATTAGCTAATGTTTCCAGGCAACAGCACACGGCTCCGGTGGGATGCATCATGGGACGCAGGAGAGAGGGCTTGTGTCTGCAATATACCGGCAACAATATCAGGATCAGGAATAACGAGGAACTTTGATTCCCGGTGTTTCAGGGAGTGATCGTTTCTGATTTCGATTATAGTTCTCATTATCATTTAGAAATATAGTAAAATATAGTATTTTATTGTATTACTTCATTGTGTATAGGTATTCCTAAAAAAAACGTTATTTATTTTTGTGTAAATGCTTTTTCTGCTGTATTTTCTAACTATAGTTTATAAATCACTGCTTTTTTTCTTTCTTGCAATCATGTTTTTAGACACACACCACACACACACACACACACACAGAGACGCAGGTTCATGTAATCTATGACCTGAAGACGTTTCTTCATCGAGCGTCTGCAGGTGAATTAATGTTGTCGATACTCTTCCTCTTCCTCTTCCTCCACCTCCTCATTTCTCAACGTGTGTGCATCTGCTCTGCACGTGTGTGTGTGTGTGTGTGTGTGTGTGTGTGTGTGTGTGTGTGTGTGTGTGTGTGTGTGTGTGTGTGTGTGTGTGTGTGTGTGTGTGTGTGTGTGTGTGTGTGTGTGTATGTGTGTGCGCACTTGTGCACAGGCTTGTTAATATTCAACGGGTGCATCTGTGTGTGTGTTCATGCAGGACACACGCAGGGACAATGTCACAGCGTGTCACCGTCATCGTGTATCACGGCGCGGACACAGAACCCGACATCGGCTCAGTGTTCGATAGTTATTGCACTTAATGTAATGGGTTTAAACTGAATGTCACACTGACTTCGCTGTCTGCTTTCCAGCTCTCACTGTGTCTTCAAGCATGCTAACGGCTAATGTTAGCATGCCGTAACGTGAGTCAGATTGTGACGTTGTGCTTTGCATTTTTGTTATGAATACTTCCACACAAACTGCGTCTGTTGGCTTCCTCTCAGGCTTGTTAATATCCAACCCAGTCTCACAGCATTTCGTGTTCACCAACACGATTTGCCCCTTTTTTTCGTGTTGCACAGCACGATTTTAAAAGCAATGTATTTCTACTGCCTGCAGCACGTCTTTTTCTCCGGTCGGGTCGTGGAAGACCGGAAGCTGTGTGGTTCATAAAAACATGTTCTTACTCAATATCAAGCCACAATTATTGCTTTTATTTTAAATCGTATAATTTCGGACTTTTGTTTCCGTCTGTGAGGAAAATAAATGGGGCTCAGAGCCTCAGGATACTGAAATCTGTATTTTTTAAATATTTTTTTCCTTCTAATTTGTTATTCTTTTCAAAATAACACACTGTTATTTACTCACCAATAACACACAATTATCCTTGCTTTTATTTATTGGTTTAATTCCATAATCTCGGGCTTTTTTGGCGTCCGTCAGGAACTGAATATCAAAATAAAAATAACCGGAAACAGACGTAGGCATTTCGAGAGATTACCCAAGATCCTCAGCTATGGGTTTAAGCTCGCTGATTGGATGTGTTAGCCGCAATGCATGCTGGGATTTGGTGTTTATATTATATGAAATCCGGAAAACATTTAAAAAGAATAAAATAATACTTAATTCCGAGTGCTCTTGCTTTTCTCTTTGAAAGTCATCACATAACGGCATTGTAATACACGGTTCGGCTGCATTACATATTACAGATCTGCCGTAGTTCTTTATTTATAGAGCCCTGATGAGAAGACCTTTGGAAAAACTGGAAGAAATGCCGCCGAAACTGAATACTTGACGTGGATCATAAATATATCAACAATTAAACAAACATCTTCAATTTCTCTTCACACATACGTCTCCTTGCAGTATCAACACTAATTCGGCTGACTTTTACATTGATCTAATTCACAGATAGGTTATATTTACACCATAACGGTGCACAGCTGATAGAAAAGGACTGTAGTTTTTAAAGATATTACGGATTTTCTTTGAATGTAAGAATGTAAATACTGAGTCTGAAATAGTATAGCAATATGCTGTAAAATGATGTGAAAGCATGAATAAAACTACACATCTTCAGATCTTGTACATAGTGTCCTACACTAATAATACAAAGTTATTATGGCTGTGTGCACCTTGTGTGCACCGCCTAGTGGTTTAAAGCACGTTATTGAATTATTGTTTTTATGTGTTATATTTGATTAAAAAAATATTAAGAGTACATACTTTCATAGGGGGAAAGTATAAATATAGAAATATAGAATATAACAAATCAAGAAGATACTATAAGTGATCTCTACAATAAAACAGTTTAGTGCAGGATGTACACAGATATTAATAGGAGGATGTGCAAAACAGAAAAACGGATTAACCTTTATTTAAACATGAAATATTAAATATTAAGGTCTTTGGGGGTATCTATCTACAGATAAATATTAAGCCTGACAACGTACTTAACGTCTAATATATTGCTTTCCTGCAATGTTAACTATGTTGAAGCACTTATTTTAACTGATATTATACACATTAATTATACTCTTATGTAGATAGAATAATACATGTGCAGAATATGACAGTTTAATGGTGGAGGTACACACATATTGATAGATGTCTTCACTGTTGAGGAACCTGTGACCCAAGTTTTTCATTCATTGCATAACTACACCGTAGTTGTGTATGATATGTCAATAAACCTTTGAAAATCTTGAAAGGGATGTGCAAAATAGCCATAATATACAGTCTTTAATTAACTATTAGTGGAGAATAACGAGTAATGAATATACTTTATTACTCGTTTCCATTCATGTCAATTGCAGATACATGTTTAGTCTTCTCAAGCACCAACTATCAAATATCTCTCCTGATTGTTGGCACTTGACAATCACCTTACCTGAATTTTACTCAGGTGTAACTAAAGTCTGATTTAAGGGTTGTTTATATTTCACATAATTAATCAGAATCTGCAAAGTAACTCAAATAAATGCAGTGGAGTAAAAATACCAGGTTAACCTCTGAATTGTAGTGGAGTAGAATTACAAAGTAACAATGAGCTGTCATGTGGGTATATATTAATGCTGCGCATTATGGACACAAGTGATTTTCACCCATTTATTAATTATATGTTTTACATTTGATAACACCAATGTGTTTAATACTGGCAACTTCTAATTGTGGGAAAAACGAAAACGTTCAGTAGAGACGTCCCATAGAACATTTTGCGAAACACAATAGCCAGCATGTGTAGTTCTGAGGGGGTGTTCGATTCCAGTTTTGGATAGTCTGGCGTGGTTTCGTTCCATTTCAAACAGCTGTTTGACGCTCGGCGTAACCTTACGGGAACTGTAGTCCTAAACGATAGCTGGGGATTCTGGGTAGTGTAGTGTCTTCGGCCATCCTAAACTCAGAAATGTTGACAATCGCAATTGTGTGTTATTGGTGAGTAAATAACAGTGTGTTATTTTGAAAGAATAACAAATTAGAAGGAAAGAAATATTTAAAAATACAGATGTCAGTATCCTGAGGCTCTGAGCCCTATTTATTTTCCTCACAGACGGCAACAAAAGTCCGAAATTATACGATTTAAAATAAAAGCAATAATTGTGGCTTGAAATTGAGTAAGAACATGTTTTTATGAACTACACAGCTTCCGGTCTTCCACGACCCGACCGGAGAAAAAGACGTGCTGCAGCCAGTAGAAATACATTGCTTTTAAAATCGTGCTGTGCAACACGAAAAAAAGGGGCAAATCGTGTTGGTGAACACGAAATGCCGTGAGACTGGGTTGTAATATCCATACGTCTGTGTGTGTGTGTGTGTGTGTGTGTGTGTGTGTGTGTGTGTGTGTGTGTGTGTGTGTGTGTGTGTGTGTGTGTGTGTGTGCGTGTGCGTGTGCGTGTGCGTGTGCGTGTGCGTGTGCGTGTGCGTGTGTGTGTGTGTGTGTGTGTGTGTGTGTGTGTGTGTGTGTTCATGCAATAAAACACAACTATTTCTGAACTTTATTGATATTTCACAGACTTAAGCCCCGGTCCCAGCTGTGTGCGTCACTTTTTAGTGTCCCCAGAGGCCTGTACTACGAAGCCGAACTTCGTGGACAACTCTGGTTTCAGGTCCTACGACGCTGGTTCTCTTTTTAGCGGGCTAGATCTCCATGGGAACTTATCCTGGAACCAAACCTGCTCCGGAGGTTTGGTTCCAGGAGATCAACTCAGTGAAAGCACCGCCTGCTGACCAATCAGAGCTCAGTGTGCGGAGTTTAAAGCGATCAAGTCATATTACAGGAGAAAGGAAATACAGAAAGCTGCCGTTGCAGGAAAGACGGCCGGCAGAAATCACCGACCGTGTGAACGTGAACATTAATAGAATATCACCTCCATCTTCAGAGCAATCTGACTATTATAACATTAGCGTTAAGAAAGCTTACTTATATATTTGCCACAACATAAGTAACCGGATCAGAGTACATTAAGTACAGTCCGCCGCACATCACTTCATAATGTATCATATATCTCCTTTTCTGAGTCAGCTGAGCCGTATCTGGCCGTGCAACACTCAGTGTCACAGACTGTATGCAGAAGCATTATTTAAGCAACACATTAAGTTGACGAAACACTCGAGTCAAATGTAATGAAAGTCAGATGGTGTGTTAGACGGGCAGTGATATCATAAACCTGTTAATGGACGCATTCAAACACTTGATCTGTTCCCAGCTGTATTCACCTTGCAGGTGCAGCTCTGTGGCTTTGATCCTGATCAAGTGTTTAAGTCATGGATGTTTAAAGTTTAACTTCTTCATATGTCTAGTATTAAAGTTCACTTTTCATTCAGGAAGTATGACGCTGCGCTGTCAGTACGCTTGTCCATGTTTGTGATTAGTCAAATGTTGCTAGCCCCGCCCCTTTCATGTGAACCCGCGCTCAGCCGAACAGAGAAACCCTGGCTTGAGTTACCGAGTTGATAACCAGCGTCGTAGGACCGCTTAGCGAGAGCGCGTTTGTGGTTTGGGTTAGGTAAGCCGGGTAACTCAAACACATCCAGGGGGTATTTCTCAATGTTGAGGAGGCTTGCTTGGTAGCACATGTACCTCAGAGTGAGTTCCTTCAGAAGCGAGGCAAGAAGAATACCTCCTAGCCTCGGAAAACAAAGAATGGAACAGGCTAGCAGGTGTGCGTCACATGCGAGGCCCCGCCTTACCTTTTCCGCCAAAGATTTGGGAAATCGGTCCGTGCGCAAGCATTGTGGGGATTTTAAGACCGCGGAGTCTACACATGTGCAGCCTCGAAATTTCCCGCAACAAAGTACGCCGGCCTCGGTAGAATTACAAGTATGCTGGACATTGGAACAGTCCTTCGGCGGCACTCGATGACGTAGTATGCTTGAAATAGTGGCTCTGGAGCAGCCTTACCCGACATTGAGAAACACCCAGGGTATGTTGAACTGGATTTGTAGTACAGGCCTCTGGTGTCCCAGCTGTGTGCGTCACTCTTTAGTGTCCGCTGGTCTCCCAGCTGTGTGCGTCCCTCTTTAGTGTCCGCTGGTCTCCCAGCTGTGTGCGTCCCTCTTTAGTGTCCCCTGGTCTCCCAGCTGTGTGCGTCACTCTTTAGTGTCCCCTGGTCTCCCAGCTGTGTGCGTCACTCTTTAGTGTCCCCTGGTCTCCCAGCTGTGTGCGTCACTCTTTAGTGTCCAGGGTTTCCCACACATAGACTATACTTGGGCGGGCCGCCCAGGTATATTAACGGCCGCCCAAGTATATTTCGCGACCCATTTAGGTTTTTTTTTATAATTTTTGTTTGTATTCGTCCGTGACCACGACGCCATCTGCGATCGATTAACTTGTGGACAATGATCCCTCGCTCCCTTGCACTGATCTCGCCTCCTTCTGGCCTGTTAAGTGGCCTGCCTCACACAGGGTGACTGGCTGTCCACATGATGTGGCCTGCCGACATGGCCACTGTCATACAGATCATAAATCAAAGCCCTTGATTAGTCTCTGTGTGTCATTCAAGCTCGGGATAAGCTCAGCTCAGGTGAGGTAAAGGACTCTCTGAGTGTTTAGATAGTTAACTTAGTCTAAGTTCTCAGTGGGTCTCAAACGGTGTGGTCACCATTTATGTAAACACATATTTCCATTTGAGAGGGTAGTGATTGGTCTAATGGATAGTGAGGTGGGCTGAAGATCGGAAGGCTGTGAGTTCAAATCCCGCCAAGAACATCACCACTAGTGTGCCCTTGAGTAAGGCACTTAGCCCTTAGTTACTCCAGGGAGAATGTCCCTGTAATCAGTCATTATAAGTCGCTTTGGATAAAAGCATCAGCTAAATGAAATGTAATGTGATTAGTAAAATATGCATGAATAAATAAATAAAAAGTTAACTGGGTGAAAAAAGGTAAGATACACTTTTAAAACTTGTTGAGAGAAAACTAGTCTTTGCTGCTGCCTCAAAGAGGAGCAGGGGGAGAGGAGGGAGAGGAGGAAGAGGAGGAGAGGAGGAGAGGAGGGAGATTTATTGTTAATAAACAAGTTTCAGTGTTTTTTTCATATTGGAAATGGTATGTTATTGGTTATGGCCATGATTTTATGATTATTGAAATGTATAGTTATGTTTAATATAGGTGTTTTCATAGATCTAGTCTCTTTATTTCCCCCTCAAAATGCACCAGATTGATGCATTTAACTCCAAAATAAAAAAATAAAATCTTACCGGGGGGGCATGCCCCTGGACCCCCCTAGAGGATTTGAGGTCGACCCCCACTAAAAATCACATGGATAGGTTCCTAAATACATTTATAAATACATTTATTTTTTTAAATAGTAACACATTTCCATATGTTCATGTGTGGGTAGTAGATTTAAACTATAGGGCGATCATTATGGGCCCTGCCTGAACCTGTTCGCTCTGCCATCGCGTGAAGGGTCTGCTAACAAGCGACCAACAGAAAAGTTAATGTTGTTGCACGTCACCCCCCACCACTACCACTATTTCAGATCTGTGGGAAACAGATCTGTGGGAAACAGATCTGTGGGAAACACTGGCAGTTAATGGACCAGCACCAGAGGTGTTCTCATACACACAGGCGTTGGAGCTGTTCTTCATGAAATCCCAGAAGGATGAAGTGCTCTGACAAACAGTGCCATCTTTGCGCAAAATTGTTTGCCCGCTGCCACCACCCGCCCAAGTATATTTCAGATCTGTGGGAAACACTGGTGTCCCCTGGTCTCCCAGCTGTGTGCGTCACTCTTTAGTGTCCCCTGGTCTCCCAGCTGTGTGTGTCACTATTTAGTGTCCCCTGGTCTCCCAGCTGTGTGCGTCACTCTTTAGTGTCCCCTGGTCTCCCAGCTGTGTGCGTCACTCTTTAGTGTCCCCTGGTCTCCCAGCTGTGTGTGTCACTCTTTAGTGTCCCCTGGTCTCCCAGCTGTGTGTGTCACTATTAGTGTCCCCTGGTCTCCAGCTGTGTGCGTCACTCTTTAGTGTCCCCTGGTCTCCCAGCTGTGTGCGTCACTCTTTAGTGTCCCCTGGTCTCCCAGCTGTGTGCGTCACTCTTTAGTGTCCCCTGGTCTCCCAGCTGTGTGTGTCACTCTTTAGTGTCCCCTGGTCTCCCAGCTGTGTGCGTCACTCTTTAGTGTCCCCTGGTCTCCCAGCTGTGTGCGTCACTCTTTAGTGTCCCCTGGTCTCCCAGCTGTGTGCGTCACTCTTTAGTGTCCCCTGGTCTCCCAGCTGTGTGAGTCACTCCTTAGTGTCCCCTGGTCTCCCAGCTGTGTGCGTCACTTTTTAGTGTCCCCTGGTCTCCCAGCTGTGTGCGTCACTTTTTAGTGTCCCCTGGTCTCCCAGCTGTGTGAGTCACTCCTTAGTGTCCCCTGGTCTCCCAGCTGTGTGAGTCACTCCTTAGTGTCCCCTGGTCCCATTGTGTTTTGAGCTTCTTCAGCGTTTTGTATTTGCAGCGTTTGGTTTCTGAAGCTTTTAGTAAACGCTGCATGTCTCCTCAAGTTGCTGAATGTTTTCTAAACGCTGCAGGTGTTGTCAAGTTGCTTGATGAGTTTCGGCACATTTGGGTTTTTATATTTGTCTCGTTTCTGCAGCTTGTTTCGGGCGGTTGTAGTGTGTCGGCCACCGTAGAGAAGAGGCTTTATACAGAATGTACAATTATATTTAAGAATAGGAACCAAATGTTTGAGCTGCTACGTTGTTTTTTTACATTCTGATGTTAGCATTCAGCTGAAAGCACACAAGACAGACTTGATGCCCGCACTGTAAACAGACTTTGGGACAAACTGCAACGTTATGCTTCACTATTGGTGACATATTTTGTGTGTCTGGGTCTGTGTGTGTGTATGTGTGTGTGTGTGTGTGTGTGTGTGTGTGTGTGTGTGTGTGTGTGTGTGTGTGTGTGTGTGTGTGTGTGTGTGTGTGTGTGTGTGTGTGTGTGGTGTGTGTGTGTGTGTGTGTGTGTGTGTGTGTGTGTGTGTGTGTGTGTGTGTGTGTGTGTGTGTGTGTGTGTGTGTGTGTGTCTGTGTTTCTGTGTATCTGTGTGTGTCTGGTGTCTGTGTGTTTCTGTGTGTGTCTGTGTTTAGATAGAATAGATAGAACTTTATTTGTCATTGTACAAGTACAACGAAATTATAACAGACTCAAGGTGCCAACACGCAACAACAAGACAATATAAAAACAACAAGACACTATAAAAACAATAAATGGGACTTAAAAAAAGGGAATATGTACATAAATAAATAATAGATAAATTAAAATGGTGGTACGGAAGCGCCTGCCTGAGCGCAGCCGTACAAAGTGCTCGTTACCCGGGTGGTGTGGGTCCTTCAGGATTTGGACTGCCTTCTTAAGGCAACGAGAGCTGTACAGTACCTCCAGGGAGGGGAGGGGGCAACCGATGATCTTCTCGTCACCCCCTGAGATGCAGCCCACCACAGTGGTATCATCAGCGAACTTTATGATGGAGTTGCTGGTGTGGGCGGGGACGAAATCATAGGTGTAGAGGGCGTATAGTAGGGGGCTCAGCACGCAGCCCTGTGGTGATCCGGTGCTGAGACTGAGGGACGTGGAGGTGTGGGTGCCAATCCTCACTCTCTGGGGCGATCAGACAGGAAGTCCTTAATCCATAGACACAAGGAATAGGATACTCCCAGGACTGATAGCTTGGTCACCAGTCTGTCGGGGAGGATGGTATTAAATGCAGAGCTGAAGTCCACGAAGAGCATCCGTGCGTAGCTCCCCTACTCTCCAGGTTTCTGTGTTTCCGTGTGTTTCCGTGTGTTTCTGTGTGTCTGTGTGTGTCTGTGTGTTTCCGTGTGTGTCCGTGTGTGTCTGTGTGTGTCTGTGTGCAGCATTTCCTACTCACTGCAGTGACTTTTTGTTGCTAATCAGACGATGCAGAGTGAGTGATTTCCCGAGGAAAGCTTTCCCTTGGAGGAACAGAAACAGACAGTAACTCAATAATAAAAGCACATTCCCCCACACTAAGTGCACACACTTGTATTGACATGCTTTAAAGCAATCCATTACTTGACAAAGACAAACCAGCGGCAGCACAATGCGTGTCTGCTCGCTGAAATAAAGCAATTTATTTCAGAGTTAATGCGCAGGAAATGCACTCATCCACGCACAATGAGAGCAGGGACTTTACAGAAACACACCAATTACTCTCAGGCACAATGGACTGGACTTCGTGTGTGTGTGTGTGTGTGTGTGTGTGTGTGTGTGTGTGTGTGTGTGTGTGTGTGTGTGTGTGTGTGTGTGTGTGTGTGTGTGTGTGTGTGTGTGTGTGTGTGTGTGTGTGTGTGTGTGTGTGTGTGTGTGTGTGGTGTGTGTGTGTGTGAATATTCCCGACCCAATAGCAACGCACAGCCTTTACCCCAAAACACATTAATAACTTGCATTAAATAGAGATGTTTGACCTTTTGAGCTTGAAAATGTGAGAATTGTTCTTCTCCTTGTAGTTCTTATTATTGTAGTTCTCCTTGTAGTTCTTATTATTGTAGTTCTTCTCCTTGTAGTTCTTATTATTGTAGTTCTCCTTGTAGTTCTTCTTCTTGTAGTTCTTCTTCTTGTAGTTCTTCTTCTTGTAGTTCTTATTATTGTAGTTCTCCTTGTAGTTCTTCTTCTTGTAGTTCTTATTATTGTAGTTCTTATTATTGTAGTTCTCCTTGTAGTTCTTATTCGTGTAGTTCTTATTATTGTAGTTCTCCTTGTAGTTCTTATTATTGTAGTTCTTATTATTGTAGAGATCGCGGATACAAGCGGCCGAGATGGGTTTCCTCCGCCGGGTGGCTGGTGTCTCCCTTAGGGATAAGGTGAGAAGTTCGGTCATCAGGGAGGGACTCGGAGTTGAGCCGCTCCTCCTTCGCGTCGAAAGAAGCCAGTTGAGGTGGTTCGGGCACCTAGTTAGGATGCCACCTGGGCGCCTCCCTAGGGAGGTGTTCCAGGCACGTCCAGCTGGGAAGAGACCAAGGGGTAGACCTAGGACCAGGTGGAGGGATTATATCTCTTCGCTGGCCTGGGAGCGCCTTGGGACCCCCCAGTCAGAGCTGGTTGATGTCGCCAGGGAAAAGAAAGTTTGGGGCTCTCTGCTGGAACTGCTACCCCCGAGACCCGACCACGGATAAGCGGGAGAAGATGGATGGATGGATGGATTATTGTAGTTCTCCTTGTAGTTCTTATTCTTGTAGTTCTCCTTGTAGTTCTTATTATTGTAGTTCTTATTATTGTAGTTCTCCTTGTAGTTCTTATTCGTGTAGTTCTTATTATTGTAGTTCTTATTCTTGTAGTTCTTCCTCTTGTAGTTCTTATTTGTGTAGTTATCCTTGTAGTTCTTATTATTGTAGTTCTTATTATTGTAGTTCTCCTTGTAGTTCTTATTCTTGTAATTCTTAATCTTGTAGTTCTTATTTGTGTAGTTCTTATTTGTGTAGTTCTTATTCTTGTAGTTCTTATTTGTGTAGTTCTTATTCTTGTAGTTCTCCTTGTAGTTCTTATTATTGTAGTTCTTCTCCTTGTAGTTATTCTCCTTGTAGTTCTCCTTGTAGTTCTTATTCGTGTAGTTCTTATTCTTGTAGTTCTCCTTGTAGTTCTCCTTGTAGTTCTTCTTCTTGTAGTTCTTATTATTGTAGTTCTTATCCTTGTAGTTCTCCTTGTAGTTCTTATTCTTGTTGTAGTTCTTCTCCTTGTAGTTCTCCTTGTAGTTCTTCTTCTTGTAGTTCTTCTTCTTGTAGTTCTTATTCTTGTAGTTCTTCTTCTTGTTATAGTATAACATCTGGTCAAACAGAGTATATACTTCATTGATGTTTTCAGCACCATGGACAGCCACTTTGAGTGCCTGTTAGCTCTTGTCAAATATAAGGTTTACACTTGTTCGTCTGAATGGTGGACCCACTGAATATTTGGCACATGTTCTTGATAAATGACACGAGTTTGACTTCACCTCTGTGAAGTGCCAGCGTAACGAGGCTGAGTGTGAATGATTTGAACTAGCAGTAACACAACAGAAACGAGTTGTATTTAAATTATTCGGTAAATCTCCCCGAAAAAGTCTCACCATTGATGTCTCTGTCTGTCACATTGTCTCTTCTTCTTCTCACCTCTGCAGTGTGTGTGTGTGTGTGTGTGTGTGTGTGAGAGTGTGTGTGTGCCTGCATATGTGTGTGTCCCAAAAAGGCCTGTCTCATCACTTCCTGTCTCCCTCGCTGTATATCTCCCGCCTGTCTCCTCTGCTCTCCAATCCTGGCCGACCGCAGCATGCAAATAGGATTAAAAATTAACACTCACTGTATGTGTGTGTGTGTGTGTGTGTGTGTGTGTGTGTGTGTGTGTGTGTGTGTGTGTGTGTGTGTGTGTGTGTGTGTGTGTGTGTGTTTCTGTCTGGGTGTGCGTGTGTGTGAGAGAGAGGGAGGAAGTGCTGCTGCAGTCATTGTTGTTCACCTCATTTAACGGTGTGTCTTGGCACAGTCTTTTATCAGCGGATTTTAGCAGCAGCACAGCGACGCGTCTCTCTACTTTCTCTCATGACCTCACCACTTTTTAGCCTCCATTGTCATTCATTTAAATAATCACTTTAAACATGTTTTGTTGTCTGATAAAAATTAATAAATGAAGAGTTGATTGTTCTTTAATGCACTGTCAAACACATGTTTATTTCATGGTTCCTCTCACATATTTAGAGTTGAACCTAACCCTAACCCAGCTGACAATAAAAGCATGCAGACATGCACACAGTGGTACATGCAGGTTTCCTTATAGTTTCCATGATTTAGATGTGACTTTAAGTGCTTTCCAGTCAACTTAACTCATCTTCCTCTTCACATGCACCATCACTTCAACCTTCACTTCCTGCAGAGCCTTTATCAAACGTCTCTTAGAACAAAGTTATTGGGCTATAAGGAACTACAGCACGGTCACATGACTTCACGTCACCACCGCTAAGCTAAAGGCGGCTAATGTTGGGCTATAAAGGAACTACAGCACGGTCACATGACTTCACGTCACCACCGCTAAGCTAAAGGCGGCTAATGTTGGGCTATAAAGGAACTACAGCATGGTCACATGACTTCACGTCACCACCGCTAAGCTAAAGGTGGCTAATGTTGGGCTATAAAGGAACTACAGCACGGTCACATGACTTCACGTCACCACCGCTAAGCTAAGGAGGCTAATGTTGGGCTATAAAGGAACTACAGCACGGTCACATGACTTCACGTCACCACCGCTAAGCTAAATGAGGCTAATGTTGGGCTATAAAGGAACTACAGCACGGTCACATGACTTCACGTCACCACCGCTAAGCTAAAGGCGGCTAATGTTGGGCTATAAAGGAACTACAGCACGGTCACATGACTTCACGTCACCACCGCTAAGCTAAAGGGGGCTTATTGTTGTCATGATTACATTTAGTCGTCTCATTTAGACACTTGTTTGTGGAGTGTTTATCTTCAGAGGGATTGTCAGCTCAGCAGGGGGTCCTGGCTCACTGACAGGTGTTAACAGCTGCTTTACATCTCATTAATTTAGTGACAAACACACACACACACACACACACACACACAGACTGACTGTAAGCGAGGGTCCTTTTACTTCTAGGTCAAATAATTCACCCTCAGCCTCCTTTCAATGACACTGTGTGGATATATGTAGGCATCTATTCACTGTAGAGGTTAAACTATTGTGTAAAAGAGCAGGCAAATGTGCAAAATACTTACTGCCTTCATCTTCAAGACATTACTTTAAGTGTAAACCCTAAAATCTGAGCTCAATATTAGCTGCAAAGATCATTACCATAATGTTATTCTTTACGTTTTCTTCAATTTGAATCCGCCGCAAATCTGTGTTTACGTCTCCGCTCACAGAGGAACGTCTCTCTTCAGATTAAATTATCCGAACCTCCATTGATCCCTGCAGAATAACTGGGCTGTTGTGGGACGCCGGTAATAGGATCGAGGAAGCAAAAGCAGTAAAAAGCACTCAAACAGAACAGAACATAATCAATACAGAGGAGAGAGTCGAAATGCAAAGAACTGCGGAAAACAATGACGGAGAGTTCCTCAAACCTGCGCTCGGTAATCAGGTTTAACTCTCCAGATATATCGATGTGCAGCAGATGAATTCAATTATTGACCTCCCCTGTTGATCCGTTACGGTCCTCAGACATCGCGTCGGTTGATCTGATTACAAAACAACGTCAAAACAATAGAAGATGGTGGAAAAAAAATGGATTTTATGAAGGTTTTACGAGAAATGGGCAAACTCAACCCATTAAATAAATAAAGTAAAATGCAACAAATTAAATCCACAATATTCAATTTAACTTAAGTCATATTTAGTTTACCTACATATATATATACCCAAAAAGGCTTGAAAACAGCTCTTCACTGACTTCCTCAGGTCGACTTTCAGAAGCAATCTTCTCTTTAACTGGTGGTTATTTTATATTTACTGTGTATTTAACATTTTATAGACGACCAGGTAATTAATGTTTCAATTATTCATAATATCCATTTCCTCAGAGTCGCTGCAGGTTACAATCATTATGCGGCTAAATTGGATTTACACGGCCTGCAGAATTACCGTGTGTGTGTTGTGTGTGTGTGTGTGTGTGTTTATCTGATGTTCACAGTGAAGAGCAGCAGCTTTTCTCATTCAAGGACGTTACTACACTCATTGGCTTTTGAAAAAGGAAGTCATTCCTCTCATATCAAACCGTGGAGTCAAACCACTTCACCTCGAAAAGAAAACGAGCAGCAGCCTTTTGATTAAGTCAAAAATATATATATAAATACATTGATCTTAAAAAGCCTCAGTCTCCCTTTGTGTTGCCTCTCAAACAGCGTGAGTGTAACATTATACGGATGATGTTTGAGGTCCACCTCATATGAGCGCCTCCTCTCTTATTGTGCGTCAGACGGAGAGAAGTTATGGTCATGTTCTCGAAAGCGTTTCAATCGTAAAGGAGATGCAGCTGTCGTTTAATGTGCTATTGATTTTCCTCTGGCTTAAATTAAATGTCAGAGCTCTGATGAACTGTGATGAGCAGCTGCAGCCGTTCCATAAAACACTGATAACAACAGAACTCAAACTGCAGCTTTAAAGAGTCCTCTCCTGCTGATGTTCAGGTGTATATCAGTGTGTAGTGTCTCTACTTTAAAGAGTCCTCTCCTGCTGATGTTCAGGTGGTATATCAGTATGTAGAGTCTCTACTTTAAAGAGTCCTCTCCTGCTGATGTTCAGGTGTATATCAGTATGTAGTGTCTCTACTTTAAAGAGTCCTCTCCTGCTGATGTTCAGGTGTATATCAGCATGTAGTGTCTGTCCTTTAAAGAGTCCTCTCCTGCTGATGTTCAGGTGTATATCAGTATGTAGTGTCTCTACTTTAAAGAGTCCTCTCCTGCTGATGTTTCAGGTGTATATCAGTATGTAGTGTCTCTACTTTAAAGAGTCCTCTCCTGCCTGATGTTGAGGTGTATATCAGTTTGTAGTGTCTCTACTTTAAAGAGTCCTCTCCTGCTGATGTTCAGGTGTATATCAGTATGTAGTGTCTCTACTTTAAAGAGTCCTCTTCTGCTGATGTTCAGGTGTATATCAGTATGTAGTGTCTCTACTTTAAAGAGTCCTCTCCTGCTGATGTTCAGGTGTATATCAGTATGTAGTGTCTCTACTTTAAAGAGTCCTCTTCTACTGATGTTCAGGTGTATATCAGTATGTAGTGTCTCTACTTTAAAGAGTCCTCTCCTGCTGATGTTCAGGTGTATATCAGTATGTAGTGTCTCTACTTTAAAGAGTCCTCTCCTGCTGATGTTCAGGTGTATATCAGTGTGTAGTGTCTCTACTTTAAAGAGTCCTCTCCCGCTGATGTTCAGGTGTATATCAGTATGTAATGTCTCTACTTTAAAGAGTCCTCTCCCGCTGATGTTCAGGTGTATATCAGTATGTAGTGTCTCTACTTTAAAGAGTCCTCTCCTGCTGATGTTCAGGTGTATATCAGTATGTAGTGTCTCTACTTTAAAGAGTCCTCTCCCGCTGATGTTCAGGTGTATATCAGTATATAATGTCTCTACTTTAAAGAGTCCTCTCCCGCTGATGTTCAGGTGTATATCAGTGTGTAATGTCTCTACTTTAAAGAGTCCTCTCCTGCTGATGTGCAGGTGTATATCAGTATGTAGTGTCTCTACTTTAAAGAGTCCTCTCCCGCTGATGTTCAGGTGTATAATCAGTATATAATGTATCTACTTTAAAGAGTCCTCTCCCGCTGATGTTCAGGTGTATATCAGTATGTAGTGTCTCTACTTTAAAGAGTCCTCTCCCGCTGATGTTCAGGTGTATATCAGTATGTAGTGCCTCTACTTTAAAGAGTCCTCTCCCGCCTGATGTTCAGGTGTATATCAGTATGTAGTGTCTCTACTTTAAAGAGTCCTCTCCTGCTGATGTGCAGGTGTATATCAGTATGTAGTGTCTCTACTTTAAAGAGTCCTCTCCCGCTGATGTTCAGGTGTATATCAGTATATAATGTATCTACTTTAAAGAGTCCTCTCCCGCTGATGTTCAGGTGTATATCAGTATGTAGTGTCTCTACTTTAAAGAGTCCTCTCCGCTGATGTTCAGGTGTATATCAGTATGTAGTGCCTCTACTTTAAAGAGTCCTCTCCCGCTGATGTTCAGGTGTATATCAGTATGTAGTGTCTTCTACTTTAAAGAGTCCTCTCCTGCTGATGTTCAGGTGTATATCAGTATGTAGTGTCCTCTACTTTAAAAGAGTCCTCTCCCGCTGATTGTTCAGGTGTATATCAGTATATAATGTATCTACTTTAAAGAGTCCTCTCCCGCTGATGTTCAGGTGTATATCAGTATGTAGTGTCTCTACTTTAAAGAGTCCTCTCCCGCTGATGTTCAGGTGTATATCAGTATGTAGTGCCTCTACTTTAAAGAGTCCTCTCAGCAGCAGTGTGTAAAAAAATAAAAAAATAAACTGTTATTTTAAAAACTGTTGGCTAGATTGAGTATCTAGCATATAACGTTGTGTTTATAGAATAGTTACTTAAGCTGTAAAATAAATGCATTAAGTCAAAAAAGATATTAATTTATTGTCAATTAATTGTAAATGTTACTTAACTTAAAGTAAAGCAATGTATAATAATACAAAATAAGGGAAAGTATTAAATGTAGAATTACCCGATGCAGAATAATCTAAAATATATTTAAAAAAAGTAAATAAAAAAGAAAATTACCTTTTTTTTTATTTGTACGTATTCAATCATTTTATTTATATTTTATAACGTTTTAATGTTTCATGCAAACATCTTGATTCCTAAAGTAACTAAAGCTCTAAAAAAGATTACAGTCGGTCAAAATAATCTCTTGTATTCCTTGAATTGTAACAGACAGATAAAGTGCCTTAAGGCTGACATACTCATGTAAAGTACCTTAAATATGCACTCAAGCACAGTTACTATGGAGTAAATGTACTTAGTACAGACCTCAGAGAGTGTGATGCATAATTCAGAGCGGCACTGTGCAGTTTCTCCCGGCTATATTTAAACCGCTTTGTGTCGAATTATTAATATGCAGAAGAAGACGGAGCATCGTGGATCCCGTGCACGCTCCGAGTCACCCGTTCGTCCCGCGTATCTGCACAATAACATGGCATCAAGTAGGTGTGTGTGTGTGCACGGACTGATGCTCCGATACTGTATCACGTTATTGTGAAGAGCACCTCAGGAGGAAAATGAGATTTGTGGACACACGCTGAGGGTGAGTGAAAGCAGGAGATGGTTTTATGTTTTCCACAGATCATATTATTTAGGCCTCAGGGAACAGTTAGAGGAACAAGAGGTTAAGTCATCTCCGTTATCCTCGCTGCTCAGATCGAATACACAAAATACATATAATACATACAATAATAACACAGAAATACTCCTACTGCTACTCCATATAAATAGTATTCTATAATATAAAACTAATAATAGTGCAATTAAACTTTTCAAGGTGCAAAGTAAAATCGTTTTAGAAACAAATTAAATAAGTTAAAATAAGTATAATTGAATACGTATAATTTTAGACTGCACTGTAACTTTTATCCATGTATTTTTCCTTAATGTTTATTTTATTAGCTTTTCTTTTTTAATGCTTAATGTCTTTCATTTCTTTTTTGTAAAGCACTTTCAATTACCCTGCGTCGAAAAGTGCTATATAAATAAACTTGCCTTGCCTTGCCTTGCCTTACGCTGTACGCGTCCCGTAATGTTTCCAACCAGCGTCCCACTCGTTAGTCTGTGTCGGCTAAATGTCACACGTGTTGATCCCCTCCAGCGGCCTCATGTCTGACACTGCGCTCGAGACCCTGAACGCAGCATCTGAGATGTGAACGCTGCGGTTCTGCAGGAGGGAAAACACGCGCAAGAACGAACCGCAGAGGGGATCGATGGAAACACACACGCACACACACACACGCGCACACACACACACACACACATATTCTTTCACATACCCTCTGTTTCCTCATCTAGTGCTTCATCACTCGAACTACTCATTGACCTATGCAACACGACAACATGTTTGTGTGTGTGTGTGTGTGTGTGTGTGTGTGTGTGTGTGGTGTGTGTGTGTGTGTGTGTGTGTGTGTGTGTGTGTGTGTGTGTGTGTGTGTGTGTGTGTGTGTGTGTGCGCGCGCGTGTGTGTGTCTTCATGCAATCCCATTATCGGAAAGTGTGTGTTATTCTGCTGCTGCATATCTGTACACCCGGCACATTGCACTGTGTTTGTGTTTGCGTTATTTATGTCTTTGTGTACCAACGCGTGTGTGTGTGTGTGTGTGTGTGTGTGTGTGTGTGTGTGTGTGTGTGTGTGTGTGTTTGTCTTTCCATGTGTGTTTGGAGGGTGTGTGTGTGTGTGTGTGTGTGTGTGTGTGTGTGTGTGTGTGTGTGTGTGTGTGTGTGTGTGTGTGTGTGACTGATGGATGCCCCCCGAGGACACTACAGAAACACATTAACTCTGATTAGATCACATGACCAGCGAGGAGGAGGAGGAATTTATCATTCTTAATGCACACTTTAATATTCATGCTTCTGTGAATATGCACACACTCGAGCACTGCAGAGAAGAGGAGTGTGTGTGTGTGTGTGTGTGTGTGTGTGTGTGTGTGTGTGTGTGTGTTGTGTGTGTGTGTGTGTGTGTGTGTGTGTGTGTGTGTTGTGTGTGTGTGTGTGTGTGTGTGTGTGTGTGTGTGTGTGTGTGAGAGAGAGATGGATCAGAGTGAAGCACACGGGGGAAGTGACATTTGTCATTGAAGACGGGCACATACGTGTGTGGTTTCTTATATGCTGAAAAATGTGTGTGTGAGAGTTTTGCTATATGCCCCAACGGCTGTGTGGAAACGTTAGAGCTGTGTGTGTGTGTGTGTGGTGTGTGTGTGTGTGTGTGTGTGTGTGTGTGTGTGTGTTGTGTGTGTGTGTGTGTGTGTGTGTGTGTGTGTGTGTGTGTGTGGTTATGTTATCTATCGCTGCGAGTGAATATTTGGATGGTTTATTTATGTTTGTGTTTATGTTTCAGCATCAGTAGTTTTATCTAAAAAGTGTGTGTGTGTGTGTGTGTGTGTGTGTGTGTGGTGTGTGTGTGTGTGTGTGTGTGTGTGTGTGTGTGTGTGGTGTGGTGTGTGTGTGTGTGTGTGTGTGTGTGTGTGTGTGTGTTGTGTGTGTGTGTGTTGTTGTTTGAGTCTGTGTGTGTGTTAGGGTTTTGTGTACATGGGAAATAACAGATAACCGCGGGGGGGTCTGGACTTCCTCTTTTTGCAGTTAATAATAAAAAGAAATAGGTTGAAGTAAAACACGAAAATATAAAACAAACTAAAATAAAAATGAACAAAAAATAAGATTATAGAGTAAAGAAAAAAAATATATATAGAGAAATTGAATTAAAATAATAATCAATAAGGATTATTATTTATATTATAATGATATTAATGCGCAAAAACAAATACAAATAATACTTATATATAATACAAGTTATTATATACAACGGAAAGAAAACCCAACCCAATACTATTTGATAATAATGATATTTATTATAAACCATGTCCGTCTTGTTGTCTCTCCCCACGTCCTGAGGTTCAGATCGAAAGCAGAGGTTGGGTTTCTCCTCCGTGAGAAAACGCATGACCGAAAAGCTCCCGCCGCCCTGCAGACCCTCGTCTCCTCCTCACTTTAGCTCAATCTGCTCCCGGGCGATTTCCTCTTTTGATGTCGCAGAGCAGCGATGATGCAACTTCCTGCCAGCCTCTCTCTGTCCTGCGGCCGCAGAAACACGGCCCGTGGATCTGACGTTAGATTTCACTTTCAGTCAGGACACAAGAGGGTATTCCTCACTCTGGACATTTAGCTGAAGGCTCTGAAGGATGTGGAGATTAATTATTACTCGTTCTTTGATCAGAGAGCTTTTGTCCAATGTCACAGAAGCCTCATCCCAATACCCATCCTCGACCTCCTCCTTTCCCTCAATCGCTTCCCTTCCTTGCGTCTTAGCTCCGCCTCCGTAAGATGCGAACGAGAGACACGAGGAGGACACGCGAGGACAGAGGAGTCCTCAGGTATTGATTGGGACGTCCTCGTTCACTCAAACGTCACTCTTAAAAGACGTCTGTTAATGATGCCATGTGCAGCTGTCTCCCCTCTCATCGGGCTGAACTGAAGACCCTTTAGAACCGGCCCATTTCTGGTTCAATATTTATTTAAATGATGAATCTTTCTCTTGTTAGTCAAGGAATTCAATGTATGATGGTTGGTCCTGCTTTGTGTTCCGTTTTGGTGTAAAATGTAGCCTACATTTAAATAAAAATATAGTTATAGTAATGTGAAGCCTTTTAGAAATGAATTGCACATAATAATTCCCACGGAGCTGTGAGCACTCATCTTCCAGTTGTCGGTTTTCCTCTGTTGAAATGAACCAGCTGTGAAGGTGGGGGCGGGGCTTATATACGCGAGTAGTGAAAACACTTCCACGTAGTCTGCTCGTGTGTGTCCTCCCTTTCGTCTCCTCCCTCACCCCTCCTCGACTCCTCCGTGTGCATTTCAAGCTATTGGGACGTCCTTCAAAATGGCGTGTCTTTGATCGATTTCCGGGTCAAGTCCCGGAGGAGGGGAAGAGAGGAGTCGAGGAGGGGTATTGGGATGA
>JAMFTG010001459.1:45000-68888 GCA_023974075.1 Chaenocephalus aceratus | reverse complement strand
AACCATAACACCACACACAACAAAACACACACGCGCACACACAAACCATAACACACACACACACACACACACACACACACACACACACACACACACACACAAAACCATAACACACACACACACACACACACACACACACACACACACACACACACACACACACACACACCTAACACACCTACATATAGAGATCCACCTGCCAAGGACTTAATCTCCAGCATGCTGGCTAAAGGAGAACACACACACACACCTAACACACACACACACCTAACACACACACACACACACACACACACACACACACACACACACACACACACACACACACACACACATGGAGATCCACCTGCCAAGGACTTCATCTCCAGAAGGAGAACACACACGCACACACACACACACACACACACACACACACACACACACACACACACACACACACACACACACACCACACACACACACACACACACCCATAACCCCATGTGTTCCACTGACTCCCTGTGTTGTCCAACCCCTGGCTCTCCCCCCAGGCATGGTGCAGAAGTTGGACCAGAAGCTCCCGGTGGCCAACGAGTACCTGCTGCTGTCGGGCGGGGTCAGAGAGGGCGTGGTGGACATGGACCTGGAGGACCTGAGTGTGTGTTCCAGGGGCACGGACTACGACATGGACTTCACTCTGCTGGTGCCCGCGCTCAAGCTGCACGACCGGAACCAGCCGGTGGGTACTCTTTAAAGATACTCTGGTAGAAGTACAGATACTGGTGTTTAAAAATACTCTGGTGAAAGTAGAAGTACTGACTAAACTTCTTTATCAAGTGAAAGTAAAGAACTTTGAAATGTAAATGTACTTCAGTAGAAAGTACCCATAACTAGCAGCTGCTTTAAAGAGTACCTGACCTCCCTTTATATTAATAGAACAATAATGTCATTGTTAGCTAATGAATGTTTCCATGGTGACCAACGGCAACATGACAACGTTTCCATTGGTCCCTAAGTACAGGTATTTGAGTTCAACATGTAAGAAGTAGAAAGTACAGGTATTTGGGTTCAACATGTAAGAAGTAGAAAGTACAGGTATTTGAGTTCAACATGTGAGAAGTAGAAAGTACAGGTATTTGGGTTCAACATGTAAGAAGTAGAAAGTACAGGTATTTGTGTTCAACATGTGAGAAGTAGAAAGTACAGGTATTTGGGTTCAACATGTGAGAAGTAGAAAGTACAGGTATTTGAGTTCAACATGTGAGAAGTAGAAAGTACAGGTATTTGAGTTCAACATGAGAGAAGTAGAAAGTACAGGTATTTGAGTTCAACATGTAAGAAGTAGAAAGTACAGGTATTTGGGTTCAACATGTAAGAAGTAGAAAGTACAGGTATTTGTGTTCAACATGTGAGAAGTAGAAAGTACAGGTATTTGAGTTCAACATGTAAGAAGTAGAAAGTACAGGTATTTGTGTTCAACATGTGAGAAGTAGAAAGTACAGGTATTTGGGTTCAACATGTAAGAAGTAGAAAGTACAGGTATTTGAGTTCAACATGTGAGAAGTAGAAAGTACAGGTATTTGAGTTCAACATGTAAGAAGTAGAAAGTACAGGTATTTGTGTTCAACATGTAAGAAGTAGAAAGTACAGGTATTTGAGTTCAACATGTAAGAAGTAGAAAGTACAGGTATTTGTGTTCAAAGTGTAAGAAGTAGAAAGTACAGGTATTTGAGTTCAACATGTAAGAAGTAGAAAGTACAGGTATTTGTGTTCAACATGTGAGAAGTAGAAAGTACAGGTATTGAGTTCAACATGTAAGAAGTAGAAAGTACAGGTATTTGAGTTCAACATGTAAGAAGTAGAAAGTACAGGTATTTGTGTTCAAAGTGTAAGAAGTAGAAAGTACAGGTATTTGAGTTCAACATGTGAGAAGTAGAAAGTACAGGTATTTGAGTTCAACATGAGAGAAGTAGAAAGTACAGGTATTTGAGTTCAACATGAGAGAAGTAGAAAGTACAGGTATTTGAGTTCAACATGAGAGAAGTAGAAAGTACAGGTATTTGAGTTCAACATGTAAGAAGTAGAAAGTACAGGTATTTGAGTTCAACATGTGAGAAGTAGAAAGTACAGGTATTTGAGTTCAACATGTAAGAAGTAGAAAGTACAGGTATTTGTGTTCAAAGTGTAAGAAGTAGAAAGTACAGGTATTTGAGTTCAACATGTAAGAAGTAGAAAGTACAGGTATTTGAGTTCAACATGTGAGAAGTAGAAAGTACAGGTATTTGAGTTCAACATGTAAGAAGTAGAAAGTACAGGTATTTGAGTTCAACATGTGAGAAGTAGAAAGTACAGGTATTTGAGTTCAACATGTGAGAAGTAGAAAGTACAGGTATTTGAGTTCAACATGTGAGAAGTAGAAAGTACAGGTATTTGTGTTCAACATGTAAGAAGTAGAAAGTACAGGTATTTGAGTTCAACATGTGAGAAGTAGAAAGTACAGGTATTTGAGTTCAACATGTAAGAAGTAGAAAGTACAGGTATTTGAGTTCAACATGTAAGAAGTAGAAAGTACAGGTATTTGTGTTCAAAGTGTAAGAAGTAGAAAGTACAGGTATTTGAGTTCAACATGTAAGAAGTAGAAAGTACAGGTATTTGAGTTCAACATGTGAGAAGTAGAAAGTACAGGTATTTGAGTTCAACATGTAAGAAGTAGAAAGTACAGGTATTTGAGTTCAACATGTGAGAAGTAGAAAGTACAGGTATTTGGGTTCAACATGTAAGAAGTAGAAAGTACAGGTATTTGTGTTCAAAGTGTAAGAAGTAGAAAGTACAGGTATTTGAGTTCAACATGTAAGAAGTAGAAAGTACAGGTATTTGAGTTCAACATGTGAGAAGTAGAAAGTACAGGTATTTGAGTTCAACATGTAAGAAGTAGAAAGTACAGGTATTTGAGTTCAACATGTGAGAAGTAGAAAGTACAGGTATTTGAGTTCAACATGTGAGAAGTAGAAAGTACAGGTATTTGAGTTCAACATGTGAGAAGTAGAAAGTACAGGTATTTGTGTTCAACATGTAAGAAGTAGAAAGTACAGGTATTTGAGTTCAACATGTGAGAAGTAGAAAGTACAGGTATTTGAGTTCAACATGTAAGAAGTAGAAAGTACAGGTATTTGAGTTCAACATGTAAGAAGTAGAAAGTACAGGTATTTGAGTTCAACATGTGAGAAGTAGAAAGTAAAAAGTGGTCAGAAAAATAAGTAGTGGAGTAAAGTACTGATACCAGAAACATATACTTAAGTACAGTAACGAAGTATTTGTACTCCAACACTTCCCAGCTCTGCTGAGTTACATTATAAATTAAGTTTTTTGTACTTATTGTGTTCTCTCATTATTAATAACGGGTGCATACTCAGTCTTGGACCAGGTGACTCTGGACATGCGTCTCTCTCTCTCTGGTTACTGATCCCTCTCTTCTCTCTGATTGGACCAGGTGACTCTGCCTCTCTCTCTCTCTCTGGTTACTGATCCCTCTCTTCTCTCTGATTGGACCAGGTGACTCTGGACATGCGTCTCTCTCTCTCTCTGGTTACTGATAATAATAATAATAATATATTTTATTTATAAGCGCACTTTTCATTTGCGTAAACAAAACTCAAAGTGCTACAAAATTAAAAATTAAAGAGGGTGAAACAAAACAACAATAAAAAAACAATTAAAACAACATAATAAAAGCTGTGACATTCATGCCCGCATGGCACGATGTGGGGGATTTAAAAATCTAGTTAAAGGCTATTCTAAAAAGATGCGTTTTTAGGCCTTTTTTGAAAGCCTCCACAGTCTGTGGTGTCCTCAGCTGGCTTGGGAGGGCACTCCACAGTCTGTGGTGTCCTCAGCTGGCTTGGGAGGGCACTCCACAGTCTGTGGTGTCCTCAGCTGGCTTGGGAGGGCACTCCACAGTCTGTGGTGTCCTCAGCTGGCTTGGGAGGGCACTCCACAGTCTGTGGTGTCCTCAGCTGGCTTGGGAGGCAGTCTCGGAGCAGCGGAGCAGAAGGCTCGGTCTCCCATGGTCTTCAGTTTTGTCCTTGGTGGGATGAGGAGGTTTGCCTTTACTGAACGTAGGTTCCTCGTGGAGGTTTGTGGGGTGAGCAATTCCTTGATGTAGGAGGGAGCAGTTCCATATCTGCACTGACGAGTGGAGAGGGTGATGTTGTAGTCAATCCTGAGTGAGACCGGGAGCCAGTGCAGTGATTTGAGGATGGGTGTGATGTGTTCGTACTTCCGCACTCTCATCAGGATCCGAGCAGCGGTGTTTTGGATGTATTGCAGCTTCTGGATGTTCTTGCTAGGAATCCCAATGAGAAGTGCGTTACAGTAGTCCAGCCTGGAGGAGACAAAGGCGTGGACAGACTGAGTGGGGGGCGGAGTTTTGCAATATTTCTCAGGTGGTAGAAAGAGGTCTTGCATATTTGCTTGATGTGGGCCTCAAAGGTCAGGTGAGGATCCATTTTAACTCCCAGATTGGTAACCGTTGTTGAGAGTGGAATGTTCTGACCGGAGAAGGTGATGCTGGTGATGGCGGATGAACGGACCTGATGTGGAGTGCCAATAAGAATGGCTTCAGTCTTGGAGCTGTTTAGCTGGAGGAAGTTGTGCTTCATCCACACCTTCATCTCCTCCAGGCATGTGGTTATTGTGGGTGGTGGCAGAGGTGCAGAGATGGTTGGGTTTGCTCTGATGTAGAGCTGTGTGTCATCAGCATAGCAATGGAAAGATATTCCATGCCGGCTGATGACACGACCAAGGGGGGATATGTATATGGTGAAAAGGGTGGGGCCGAGGACTGATCCTTGGGGGACACCGCAAGTCACAGAGTGAGTTCTTGATGTAGCCGGTCCCAAGGTGACGTGCTCAGTCCTCTCGGTGAGATAGGAGGTGAACCAGTTTAAGGCAGAGTCAGAGAGTCCAATTGTAGTGTGAAGACGGTGGAGTAGGATGTCATGGTCGACAGTATCAAATGCTGCAGTTAGATCCAGGAGGATGAGGAGAGATGGAGATCCGGTGTCAGCTGTCATCAGCAGGTCATTGGTCACCCTGACTAAGGCAGTTTCTGTGCTGTGGCCCTGGCGGAAACCAGACTGGAATTTTTCAAAGAGTTTATTCAGTGTTAGATGTTCCTGGATCTGAATGGCAACTACTTTCTCCAGTACCTTGGATAGGAATGGCAGGTTGGAGATGGGTCTGTAATTGGCTAGGACTTCAGGGTCTAAAGTGTGTTTTTTGAGGAGTGGTTTGATGACAGCAGCTTTTAATGGTGGTGGAACATGACCAGACTGGATGGACTGGTTTATCACTGAAGTGATCAGCGGACTTATGGCACCAATGTTCGATTTAACCAAAGCTGTGGGAAAGGGGTCCAGGGCACAGGTGGAGGCTTTCATCTTTTTGATGATGG
This sequence comes from Chaenocephalus aceratus, assembly GCA_023974075.1. Taxonomy (NCBI): domain Eukaryota; kingdom Metazoa; phylum Chordata; class Actinopteri; order Perciformes; family Channichthyidae; genus Chaenocephalus; species Chaenocephalus aceratus. Next base: position 63,457 of record JAMFTG010001459.1, on the reverse strand, counting down.
CCTCAACTTCATGCTGCGAGATGTTAGTGAAGCAGCACAGAGGCTGGGTCGGTCCAGGCTGGGGGTTGACGGTCAGGACTAGCAGAGCAGCGGAGTTTGAGAGGAGAGAGCGGATGGTCTCTACCTTTTTCCTGAACAAGGTGATGAAATGATCACACTGCTCCTCTGTGGTGTCTTTGTGTCGCGGAGTCTGAGGTTTGAGGAGATGGTTTATGGTGGAAAAAAGTAGCTTGGAGTTGCCAGGGCTATTGTTGATGATGGCGGAGTAGAATGTTGACCGTGTGTCTCTGAGGGACTTTGCGTAGGCATTTTGGTGGTCCCGGTATGCCTGTCTGTGAACAGAGAGGCCTGAAGCCTTGAAGCGCCGCTCAAGGACACGCCCCGCTGTCTTCATTTTCCTCAGCTCGCAGGTGTACCAGGGCGCTGAGCGTGAGAAAGTGACTGTTCTGGTTTTGACAGGGGCGTGGAGATCCAGGAGACTGCTCAGAGATGTATTGTAAAAATGCACAGATTAATTTACTGATGTAGGAGTTATTGTGGAGAGATGCTGGAGATCCGAGGTCATGGTGTCCGGGTTGATGGTTTTCAGATTTCTGAAACGGATTTGACGCGTGGGTTTGGTGTGGGGTAGCAGCAGCTCCATGGAGATGGCCTTGTGATCCGACACACCTAGATCGTAAACTGATAGTTTACTAATGGGGGCAGAGTTTGTGATTACAAGGTCCCCTAGTGTGTGTGGGGACATCAACATGTTGTGTTAGGTTGAGGCAGTCCAGAAGGTGTAGGAACTCGGCTGCATCGTGACAGGAGGGGGTGTCAACGTGAATATTGATGTCTCCTAGTATTATAATGTTGGCGGAGGTAGCGCAGAGTGTACTGAGAAGATCGTGGATCTCTGGGATGAGGGCAGAGTTGGGTTTGGGTGGCCGGTAGATGAGAAGTATTGTCAGTGAGAGGGGGGGTTTACTTTTAAATCCAAGGCATTCAAATGAGGACAGTACAGGCAGAGGCAGGGCGGACAGTTCCAGTTCTTTTCTGTGTATTATTGCTAATCCGCCACCACGACCAGTGCTGCGAGATGTTCCCAGGTAGCTGTAGCCAGGGGGACAGGCTTCATTTAGGGCACAGTAAACCTCTGGCTGTTGCCACGTTTCTGTGAGGCACATAAAGTCTATTCCCTTGTCCATGATGTGGTCTTGTATGAATGCCGATTTGTTTGTAAGGGATTGTGCATTAAATAGTTCTATTTTGACTGTAGATGAAATGCTGGGGTTCTGTAGGGTCCGCAGTAAACTATGATCCACTCCCCGTTTTCCGCACAGCTCAGTGTGTAGCAGTCTCGCGGTATTTCCCATGCAATTTACACCGAGAGCGTCAGCGCTGTGATGACGCGGCAGACGTGCGACAGTGGTCCAGATGGAAGGAATGGATGATCCAGGCGGGCACGGTCGGTTGTAAACAAACTTTCTCCGAGAGCCTCTGTGGATGTAACGAGGTCGGCGTAGTATTCCAAGTTGTTTGATGGCTGAGATGCACGTTGAAGTTTTGTAGTTGTTGAGACTCAGCAGTTGCGGGATGGAATACTTTGACATCATGCCGTTGGCCGCAGGTTCTCGCCTAGAGCTAGCCGTTAGCCATAGACAGAGATTGAAGACTGTTTGGTAGAATGAGATGTTGACCCATAGCATGGCAGGAGGAGAGGAAGCTGGGAGAAGCAGTCTGTGTCAAAGCAGGTTAGTCAGCAGGCTGTTCGAAGGCTAGCTGTGGAGGCAGCTGCACTAGAGCTAACCACACCGGGATAGCTGAAAGGCTGTCCGGGAGATACTTCACAGTAGCAATGGTAGAGGAAGGGATACAGTCAGCTAAATATAAAAGTTAGTCGTTGAAAGTTAACAACAACAACAACAATTAAACTGGAGCTAGCGAGGAGAAAGCGGCGAACAAGCAGCGCCAGCGTCCATCTTTCATCAGGTATCCCTCTCTTCTCTCTGATTGGACCAGGTGACTCTGGACATGCGTCTCTCTCTCTCTCTGGTTACTGATCCCTCTCTTCTCTCTGATTGGACCAGGTGACTCTGGACATGCGTCTCTCTCTCTCTCTGGTTACTGATCCCTCTCTGCTCTCTGATTGGACCAGGTGACTCTGGACATGCGTCTCTCTCTCTTCTCTCTGGTTACTGATCCCTCTCTTCTCTCTGATTGGACCAGGTGACTCTGCGTCTCTCTCTCTCTGGTTACTGATCCCTCTCTGCTCTCTGATTGGACCAGGTGACTCTGGACATGCGTCTCTCTCTCTCTCTGGTTACTGATCCCTCTCTTCTCTCTGATTGGACCAGGTGACTCTGGACATGCGTCTCTCTCTCTCTCTGGTTACTGATCCCTCTCTGCTCTCTGATTGGACCAGGTGACTCTGGACATGCGTCTCTCTCTCTCTCTGGTTACTGATCCCTCTCTGCTCTCTGATTGGACCAGGTGACTCTGCGTCTCTCTCTCTCTCTGGTTACTGATCCCTCTCTGCTCTCTGATTGGACCAGGTGACTCTGCGTCTCTCTCTCTCTCTGGTTACTGATCCCTCTCTTCTCTCTGATTGGACCAGGTGACTCTGCGTCTCTCTCTCTCTCTGGTTACTGATCCCTCTCTGCTCTCTGATTGGACCAGGTGACTCTGGACATGCGGCACTCGGCTCTCGGCCACTCCTGGCTCAGCCTCCGGCTCTTCGATGAGGGAACCATCGCTAAGTGGAAGGACTGCTGCACCCTGATGGAGCACAACATCAGCGGAGCCACCAACTACTTCTTCTCCCCCACGCTGGTCTCTGATTGGTTCCACCGCGCCGTGTCTCTGGTGCTGCTGGAGGTGCAGAAGAAGCCTCAGAGGGGGATGCCCCGCGTGGAGAAGGTGAGTCCATGCAGGGCTTACTGTCATGCAGAGAAACACACAACACACACACACACACACCCTTAGACACACACAGAGACACACACACAACACACACACACACACAGAGAAACACACACTCAACACACACACAGAGAAACACACACTCAACACACACACAGAGAAACACACACTCAACACACACACTCAACACACACTCAACACACAGAGAAACACACACTCAACACACACACACAGAGAAACACACACTCAACACACACACACAGAGAAACACACACTCAACACACACACACACACACACACACACACACAGAGAAACACACACTCAACACACACACACAGAGAAACACACACTCAACACACACACACACACACACACAGAGAAACACACACTCAACACACACACAACACACACACACACACACACACACACACACACACACACACACACACACAGAGACACACACACAGAGAAACACACACTCAACACACACACAGAGAAACACACACTCAACACACACACTCAACACACACTCAACACACACACAGAGAAACACACACTCAACACACACACTCAACACACACTCAACACACAGAGAAACACACACTCAACACACACACACAGAGAAACACACACTCAACACACACACACACACACACAGAGAAACACACACTCAACACACACACACACACACACACACAGAGAAACACACACTCAACACACACACACACACACACACACACACACACACACAGAGAAACACACACAACACACACAATTAGACACATAGAGAGAAACACACACTCAACACACACACTTAGACACACATACAGAGAAACACACACTCAACACACACACAGAGAAACACACACTCAACACACACACACAGAGAAACACACACAACACACACACTTAGACACATAGAGAGAAACACACACTCAACACACACACACAGAGAAACACACACAACACACACACTTAGACACACATACAGAGAAACACAGCCCATGCGTAACACTCGCTGACCGGCTCTTTTGTTTTGAGTTCTATGTCAGTTTGATATGCTTCTCCTCTGGCCCCTCCCCCTCTGGCCGCTCCTCCTCTGGCTTCTCCTCTGGCCCCTCCTCCTCTGGCCCCTCCCCCTCTGGCCGCTCCTCCTCTGGCTTCTCCTCTGGCCGCTCCCCCTCTGGCCCCTCCTCCTCTGGCCGCTCCCCCTCTGGCCCCTCCTCCTCTGGCCCCTCCTCCTCTGGCCGCTCCCCCTCTGGCCGCTCCTCCTCTGGCCCCTCCTCTGGCCCCTCCTCCTCTGGCCGCTCCCCCTCTGGCCCCTCCTCCTCTGGCCCCTCCTCTGGCCCCTCCCCCTCTGGCCGCTCCCCCTCTGGCCCCTCCTCCTCTGGCCCCTCCTCTGGCCGCTCCCCCTCTGGCCCCTCCTCTGGCCCCTCCTCTGGCCCCCCCTCTGGCCCCTCCCCCTCTGGCCGCTCCCCCTCTGGCCCCTCCCCCCCTGGCCCCTCCTCCTCTGGAAGCAGCCAGAGGAGGAGGGGCCAGAGCTCGTGCTCGCGGATAACAGCCAGTGATATGTGTCAGGTGGAGAGGAACGGCACGGTGATCTCCGTGGTGCTCGGCGTGGGCAGCAGCCGCATGCTGTACGACATCGTGCCGGTGGTCTCCTTCAAAGGCTGGCCGGCGGTGGCTCAGAGCTGGCTGATGGAGAACCACTTCTGGGACGGCAAGATCACGGAGGAGGAGGTGATCAGCGGGTTCTACCTGGTGCCCGCCTGCTCCTCCGGGGGCCGCAAGGAGAACGAGTGGAGGCTGTCGTTCGCCCGCAGCGAGGTGGGTGTGAATACCCGTGCACTCATCAGGAGCAACTGACCTATCAGAGGCTAGGATAGTGTGTGTGTGTGTACATTGTGGATTATACATTACATTCAGGGTTTTCTAGGACATCACTTCCATCAAAAATCTAAATCCCAAAAAATTATAAATAATAAAAATATTGAAATATAAAAAAATCTTTTTATTAAAAATCAAAATATAAAAAAATTCTAAACTTTTTTTTAAATAAAAATTTAAATATCAGATTTTTATCCCGTTTTCTGAGGAACAGGAATCCTGTTTTCTGGCATCACTTTAACGTGTTGGGGGGGAAATGTGCACTTTGGCTTGAGGGCGCAGAGTAACTCACATCCACATGTCCCTCCAGGTGCAGCTGAAGAAGTGCATCTCCTCCAGCCTCATGCAGGCGTACCAGGCGTGCAAAGCCATCCTCATCAAGCTGCTCTCGCGCCCGAAGGCCCTCAGCCCGTACCACCTGCGCAGCGTGATGCTCTGGGCGTGCGACCGCCTGCCCGCCTCCTTCCTCCTCCAGGAGCACTTCTCCGCCTGCTTCCTGCTGGGCCTCATCGACGACCTGCAGCACTGCCTGCTCAACAAGATGTGCCCCAACTACTTCATCCCACAATGCAACATGCTGGAGACGCTGTCCGACGAGGCGGCCATGCTGCACGCCAGAAAGGTACCGTTCACGGTCCCCTGTTATACTGTTTTTATTACTTTATTACAGGCCTCAGACATCAACAGAACATGTCCACAGGACTTCATGCGCTGCATTAAAAAGAGAGAAAATCTTTGTTCCTGAGACTTTCAGAGTCTCTTTCCACAGAGGGGACACATGTTGATGTAGAAGAGACATGAAGAAGAGGGGACACATGTTGATGTAGAAGAGACATGAAGAAGAGGGGACACATGTTGATGTAGAAGAGACATGAAGAAGAGGGGACACATGTTGATGTAGAAGAGACATGAAGAAGAGGGGACACATGTTGATGTAGAGGAGACATGAAGAAGAGGGGACACATGTTGATGTAGAAGAGACATGAAGAAGAGGGGACACATGTTGATGTAGAGGAGACATGAAGAAGAGGGGACACATGTTGATGTAGAAGAGACATGAAGAAGAGGGGACACATGTTGATGTAGAAGAGACATGAAGAAGAGGGGACACATGTTGATGTAGAAGAGACACGAAGAAGAGGGGACACATGTTGATGTAGAAGAGACACGGAGAAGAGGGGACACATGTTGATGTAGAAGAGACACGGAGAAGAGGGGACACATGTTGATGTGGAAGAGACATGGAGAAGAGGGGACACATGTTGATGTGGAAGAGACACGGAGAAGAGGGGACACATGTTGATGTAGAAGAGACATGAAGAAGAGGGGACACATGTTGATGTAGAAGAGACATGAAGAAGAGGGGACACATGTTGATGTGGAAGAGACACGGAGAAGAGGGGACACATGTTGATGTAGAAGAGACATGAAGAAGAGGGGACACATGTTGATGTAGAAGAGACATGAAGAAGAGGGGACACATGTTGATGTAGAAGAGACATGAAGAAGAGGGGACACATGTTGATGTAGAAGAGACACGAAGAAGAGGGGACACATGTTGATGTAGAAGAGACACGGAGAAGAGGGGACACATGTTGATGTAGAAGAGACACGAAGAAGAGGGGACACATGTTGATGTAGAAGAGACGCGGAGAAGAGGGGACACATGTTGATGTAGAAGAGACGTGGAGAAGAGGGGACACATGTTGATGTAGAAGAGACGTGAAGAAGAGGGGACACATGTTGATGTAGAAGAGACATGAAGAAGAGGGGACACATGTTGATGTAGAAGAGACATGAAGAAGAGGGGACACATGTTGATGTAGAAGAGACATGAAGAAGAGGGGACACATGTTGATGTAGAAGAGACATGAAGAAGAGGGGACACATGTTGATGTAGAAGAGACACGGAGAAGAGGGGACACATGTTGATGTAGAAGAGACACGGAGAAGAGGGGACACATGTTGATGTAGAAGAGACGTGGAGAAGAGGGGACACATGTTGATGTAGAAGAGACGTGAAGAAGAGGGGACACATGTTGATGTAGAAGAGACATGAAGAAGAGGGGACACATGTTGATGTAGAAGAGACATGAAGAAGAGGGGACACATGTTGATGTAGAAGAGACATGAAGAAGAGGGGACACATGTTGATGTAGAAGAGACATGAAGAAGAGGGGACACATGTTGATGTAGAAGAGACATGAAGAAGAGGGGACACATGTTGATGTAGAAGAGACATGGAGAAGAGGGGACACATGTTGATGTAGAAGAGACATGAAGAAGAGGGGACACATGTTGATGTAGAAGAGACATGAAGAAGAGGGGACACATGTTGATGTAGAAGAGACATGGAGAAGAGGGGACACATGTTGATGTAGAAGAGACATGGAGAAGAGGGGACACATGTTGATGTAGAAGAGACATGGAGAAGAGGGGACACATGTTGATGTAGAAGAGACATGAAGAAGAGGGGACACATGTTGATGTGGAAGAGACATGAAGAAGAGGGGACACATGTTGATGTAGAAGAGACATGGAGAAGAGGGGACACATGTTGATGTAGAAGAGACATGAAGAAGAGGGGACACATGTTGATGTGGAAGAGACATGAAGAAGAGGGGACACATGTTGATGTGGAAGAGACATGAAGAAGAGGGGACACATGTTGATGTGGAAGAGACATGAAGAAGAGGGGACACATGTTGATGTGGAAGAGACATGGAGAAGAGGATTTTAATTAATAGGTAACTAAGATGTGTTTTTCTGCTGTATCGATGTGGGACTAATAACGGGTTCTCTTCTGGTTCTGAAAGCTGTCCTCGGTGCGCTCCGACCCGGCGGAGCACCTCAGATCCACCATCGAGCACGCCAAGGCGGCCAATCGGATGACAGAAGAGCTCCAGTGGAGAGGAGGCAGCCAATCGGTGCCTCAGAGCGACTCGGCAGCAGACAGTCCGCCCGACGACCGGCTGGCCAAGAAGCTCCAGCAGCTGGTGACGGAGAACCCCGGGAAGTCCATCTCTGTGTTCATCAACCCGGACGACGTCACCCGGCCGCACTTCAGGATCGACGACAAGTTCTTCTGAGGAGACTGCTTTTACTCTTCTTCCTCTTCCTCTTCCTCCTCTTCCTCCTCCTCCTCTTCCTCCTAGTTTATGTTCCTCTGCCACAGAGTGACGTGAGGTGATCGTCTCGTTGTGTTTCACAGTTTTTTATTTTTCTATCCCCTCACTTTGTGCCCCGTGTTTTTTACCTTTTTGCTCGATGCCTTCTCGACAAACAGCTGATTAGCAGCAGGTCGTTTTAAAGAAAGAGGGACGAGGAAAACGTCCACCTTTTTAAATACGAAGCGCCGAGTTTCATTATCAGGGATCTCCGGGAGCGAGACGGCACCTGGACCTCCTGTGGGGACTCTTAAGAACAAAAACATAAACATGTGATTTCTTCATTATAACTAATTATTTAGTTTATTATGAATTACTTTTTTGAGTGTTTTCTAATAATTAATGACATCGCAATTCATTGTAGGTCCTTATTCCTCTAAATTAAAAGATCTCCAATTCATATTGAGATATTACATTTGAATTATGAGATTCAAATCAAAGATGAGACAGAAATGTGAGATTAAAACACTTAAAAGATGTTTTACGAGATAAAGCAGATTTTCTTTGTTTTCGTCTCATATCTTAAGAACGCTTAATTGAACTCTTCGGCAGGCGATTTGTTCCCTGATTTCACAGCGAGCGTGCAGCAGCAACACGATTGTTGAACTTTTAATGTAAAAGATTGTAAAACGCTCAGGAGTTCAGGATGTCTCGTCTCTATCCCGAATCGGCAGCGTTCGTTTAAAGGTGGATTTCGTCCCTCTGAGGAATGTCTTAGTCCTGCCGGGCGACGATGGTACTAACGTCTTAGAAGACTAACTGTAAATAGAAGAAACGTGTAGACCGAGATAATAATGTGGACTACTTGTATGTCTAACTTTGCACTGAATGTAAAAATCACCACCTCGTGATGCTGGGACGCCGCTGATGGTCCTACTGGTGTTTTTAAACTGGAGGAAAACCACCAAGTACACAGGGATACTGCAGTGAAACCTCAGTCTGCTTCAAACATGCAGATTGAGACGATGTCTGCCAAACACACTACAACTGAGTATTAAGGCGGGAAAATTAAACATTTACGGTTGAAAAGGTCATATTGCATAAAAAACACCTTGAATAAAGTAATTAAAATGACTTTAGTTTAGTCTAATTTGATGATTCTGGGCTAAAATCACGAGTCATTTTCTTATTTGTTATTGTAATAAGGAGAAGAAGTTTTAGAATATTTCCTTTCAGACATTTTAAAGTTGATTTTGTTTATTTATTACACATGTTTGTTGGAAACACATCGATCGTCAAAGATAACCCAACCAAAGCAAGAAATAAATAGACGACCGCCTCCACTATCATGTATATATCTGCTGCTACCAGTTACAGTTATTTTAAAGAAGAAACACAACGATTAATGAGTGTTTGGACATGTACTGGTACCATTCGTCTCAACGTAGGGTAGCGTCCCCGTCCCAAAAACTGCCCCGTGATTCAGATTTTCTCCAAAATGCAAAGGTTTTTTTATTCACAAAAACGTTCAACCCTTCCACCACTTGTGACTTTCATCAGATACATGACACAAGACCAGAAATCAGAAAGTAAATGCATTAAAATAATAGTATCAGGAGGTGAAGATCTCCGCTGTTAGCTATAAAGCAACGTTATTGTTTGTGGAACCAAATCCTTAAATTTAAATCCTATTAAAATGAACAATGGCTTCTTTCCGACACCAGTGCCGTGGTACATCAATTAAATACTGGGGGGAAAATCCCCTTTATCAACATGAATGCACTGGATTCGATGTAGAACGAGAACAATAGAGGCACCAGTATTGAACCCTGTGGAACTCCACTCAGATTTACGATTTTTAAAAGCTAAAGATATGCTCATTTTCATAAAGCTAAAATGTAAGTGCTGAGTGTAACAGCTGGTATGGCTAGATATGTCTTAGTTTGATAGAAGGGAAACCCATTTTCTAGTGGATCAGGTTCAATATTCCCTCATAAACGCAGCTTTAGCCCCAAATCACGATATAGCGGCTAAAGCTGTAATCAAGGTGCTTCTCCCTCTGTATTCAACGTTATCGCTGTGTACTTACTGTGTATTTTCTCCACAGTTTAATCTGCTTTATGACCATTATCATGTAAGTGTCCCAGAAAATATAACTTTAGACACGATGTCACTGATATTTCACTTCCTGTCACCTTCCTATTTGATAGTATCACTGTATCTGTACGACCTCGTGTGTTTTTTTAATGTTTTCTCTTCTGTTGTTTTATTTCTGTTGTTAGTGTTTGAGGGTCCGACTCTCCTTCAACACAATCAGAGCTCAATCTCACAGCTACAAACATCACTGTAAGACCTCTGATATAGGCTGTTTGGATCAAGTTAACACACATTGTGGTAATAATAGTTAGTTTCTCCTCTAAGTGTTAATGCTTAGTAAAAGTTCATTGAAAAGCTTAACCTGCCAGCCAACACACAATAAGACAATGTGGAAGCACTCTAGAGCAGGCGAAGCTAATATGAATATCTACATTGTGGATTTGATTGCCTCTAAGCATCATGGGAGTTGTAGTCTGTGTGGAGCTGGTTGATTTGAAGGCGAGTCGGTCCAAGTTTTTATGTTTTTTCGTTGTTTCCGACAAACATTTCCAGAAAAAAGCCAAAAAAATAACCTGCAGACAACTGACTAGTAATGTGATCTCCATATCCTCATCCACAAGTGCAATTAGTGACAACACACACACACACACACACACACACACACACACACACACACACACACACACTGCATCAAAGTGCCACACACACTCCTGTAATCAGCGTGTTGTTCTCTGAGCTCCATGACCTAACCTTTTAACTGTGAGTTTTTATTATTATTGTTGTTTATCTGTATCTGCTGCTCTGCTTCATTCTGATGATGGATTTCTTTATGCAATGTTGACTTGTCTGAGTTAACCCTTCAGATGGCAGCTCCCCCCCTCTCCATCCCGTCTAATGAAGTTCCTCCACTTTAATTCACTGTAGAGTCATCATAAAGACTTTGAACCAGAAGATCTCCGTCTCTTGGGTTTTTATTCACTTCCTCACTTCCTGTCAGTACAGTAAGAGATAATGTCGTTTATAGACATTAATGACCTTTGAAACAAGTCTGACCAATAAGTCATACATACAAATATAACCTGTTTTGGTCAAATAGATAAATATTAAGGCATAATTAGGAGATTTATTGAGATAACAATCACAAGTTACTCTAATTTCTACCATTGTGCAATGCCTTGTTGTGTTTTGTTGTTGTTTATGCTGCTGCAGCGCAACATTTGGGATCAATAAAGTACTTATCTTAAAGTGATTTGGATTTAAATCACAGCTGCAGGTGTTGTTTCAGCCACCAGGGGGCAGCATGAGTCCACACCAAGCTCAACTCTACATTTATAAAGTGTCTTTATTTGTGTTTCATAAGGATTTATATTTTGTTTATTCTATATATTGAAATGTATTTATAAGGATCAACCCCTTGAGATGCATCATCTCGGTTTCAAGGCAGTCCCTACAAAAGCAATGTCAGACAGACATTCAACAAAACTAAAAAGAAAACACACAAACCAAAATAACAGAAGAAAACAACAAACAAGGACAACCCATGTTCAGTCTGTTCAAATCAACTCATGAAGTAATACAACCATTACAGTGTGATGGACAGGAGTGTGTAATAGATTATAGTGTTGTAGTCAAGACCACCTTAACCGAGACCGAGTCAAGACCAAGACTTTAAGAGGGCAAGACCAAGACTTTAAGAGGGCGAAACTGAGTCAAGACCAAGACTTGAAGAGGGCGAGACCGAGTCAAGACCTAGACTTTAAGAGGATGAGACCGAGTCAAGACCAAGAGTTTAAAGGCCCTGACACACCAGGCCGAAATCGACCGTTTTCGATCGGTACAGACATTATCACTCAATGATACGAACTCGCGACTATATAAACAAAAACAGACATCAAAACATGTGGCGCTAGGTAGCTAAAAACGCTAACATGGCTCATCTGTGTCGTAGTCTGGTCAAAAGTGGTCTTCAATGGCATTAAAACGATAAAAACGCAGCTGAAGTTAATCCATAGGTTAATCCAATGTGTCTGTGTCCCTTTGAATGATTTCTGATAATCCATAAGCAATAAACCTGCTTTTCTGTTTCTAGATGTCAGAGCGAGAGATAGGTTAAGCTTATAGTTAGGGCTGATTAGATCCAGCCCCTAGCTTTGCTGATATAGGCTTAGTGTGTCGGGGGACATCTTACTTCTTCCTTCTCTCCGTCTGTACCTGTGTCCTCTCATGTTCCATTAACCCAGCTTCCCCACATGTCTTTCTTTCTGGTGTCTATATACGCTGGGATCCGGAGTCATGGATGATCCTGCGGTCCTGAGTCCTGGATCGCGAGCCCTGGATCCTGAGTCGTGGCTTGTGGTCCTGGATCATCGGTCCTGGATGGATATCCTCGTGGATTCATCTTCCTATTATACACACATGCATTTCCAAACATCTGGACTACCTATGTTGCAAATGTATTATCTTTTCAATTTACACACGGCATCTATTGCAGTCTGTCCGTCCTGGAGAGGATCCTCCTCTGCTGCTCTCCCTGAGGTTTCTCCCATGTTCCCTTAAACTGTGGGGTTTCTCTGGAAGTGTTTCCTTGTACGATGTGAGGGTCTAAGGACAGAGGGTCTGAGGACAGAGGGTCTGAGGACAGAGGGTGTCGTATTGTCATACTGATATTCTGTACACACTGTGAAGACACTGAGACAAATGTAACATTTGTGATATTGGGCTATAAATAAACATTGATTGATTGATTGATTGATTGATAGGTTCACTCTGATGCAAAACTGTGTGCGCGAAGCCCCCACCTTTTTGTTTTACCATGTGTGTGTGTGGGGAAATCCCCCCTCGATTCTATTGGCTCTCACGGTCAGAAAGAGATGTCAATCAGCAAAATCGACCGAGGGGCCAGAGATAAGGAGAATCCACCCAAATGACCCCAGACGAGGTTTCTTTTGCTACATCTCTCTAAAAGGTCAAAGGTCACTTGTTTTGCATCAATCTTGATACAGGGTACTTACTATATGTTGTACTTTGGATTCCTAAAGCTTTTAGTCTACCTTACCATCATCCAAGGGTAGTTTTGAAAACAAACAGAATTTAAAAAAAAACATCTATATTGATTCTGACTTTTCTGCATCCGACTCACAGGTTCATCATTACTTTGAGAACAGAGATTAATAATGTTCCCCTTTCAGAAGAGATGGTCCTTTGCTCTGCGTCATGTTGGAGCCTGAGACCTGAAACCCAGGCTCAGGCTCAACTGGTTATATCAGCCGACAGTGAGATGATGCTGAAACACCCAATGATAAGTAAGTAAAAGCATTGCAGTAATCAAGCCGGGATGAAATAAAGGATGCGAGGGATCTGACAGCAGCAGGTGAAGTGTTCCAGTCTGTCGGGGCTCTACACATCAACGCCCTTTAGCCAATCAATGCTTTTGCATCGGGGACAGAGACATCAATCTGGACCGAGTCTCAGTTGATCATTTGATGAGTAAGAACAAAACACTGCCTTAAGAAAGAGGGGTAATCAAAGCAAATGAATATCAGTTGAAGCCAAGGAATGGGTCCTCTTAAATGTAATGAAGGCCATGTAAGTGTGTTACATTGTGATGTGTACGGAAAGGGCGACCAAAGCAAACCTGCTGATTCTAGGATGGGATGCGTTAAGAGATCTGGCTGATGTGCATTTTGGTAAACAACGTCACAATAGTCTATAATCGGACTTAAGCTATTTTGTTACGGACACTGGACGTAAAACAATAGTGAGAGCGATGTAAGACACGGAATCTATCTTTGAAAAATACATTTTAATTAAAACATTTATTATCCTGTATTTTTTTCCATATTATTCATGTGTTTTTTTTAACATAATAATCCTGTCATTTATTATGTTTTTAAAATCTTCATCCTGTATTTCTTAGTGAAGTATTTCATATTTTTCATGCCTTTTATTTTCTAATTGTACCGGTATATTGTCCGGCGATGACGTCACGTCAGCTGCAGCAACACGGCGCGAGCAGAGAGAGAGAGAGAGGCAGCGCGCGGACAGGTGAACGCACGAGCATCAACCTCCGCAGGAGTAAAACAACAAAACAATAAAACAAGCGAAGAAGAAGAAACTGAAGGAGGAGGACCTGCAGAAAGGAACATTTTACCCGCCCTGCAAAGCCTGATACCCGGACACATTTTCCTCCAGTACCCGCCCTGTGGAGCCTGATTCCCGGACACATTTTCCTCCAGTACCCGCCCTGTGGAGCCTGATTCCAGGACACATTTCCTCCAGTACCCGCCCTGTGGAGCCTGATTCCCGGACACATTTCCTCCAGTACCCGCCCTGTGGAGCCTGATTCCCGGACACATTTCCTCCAGTACCCGCCCTGTGGAGCCTGATTCCCGGACACATTTCCTCCAGTACCCGCCCTGTGGAGCCTGATTCCCGGACACATTTCCTCCAGTACCCGCCCTGTGGAGCCTGATTCCCGGACACATTTCCTCCAGTACCCGCCCTGTGGAGCCTGATTCCCGGACACATTTGCTCCAGTACCCGCCCTGCAGCACCGGGACATGGAGGGCAAAGAGAAAACACCGGCAGGTAGGATGGGGAGACAGATGCATGTCGGGTAGAAGTGTTACTGCGGTATCCTGCGATGGAGTTATTATGGGATGGGGGGACAGACTCTGTTTGTGCGTATGTTTGTTTTTAACATAGAGAAAGCCTGATGCAGCAAAACACAGGGAGACAGGGTGGAGGATGTGAGACAGACAGGGTGGAGGATGCGAGACAGACAGGTGAGTAAAGACAGACCGGTGAGAGGGTAGAGAGACAGACAGGTGTGTAAAGACAGACAGGTGAGAGGGGAGAGAGACAGACAGGACAGTAGAGAGACAGACAGGACAGTAGAGAGACAGACAGGACAGTAGAGAGACAGACAGGACAGTTGAGAGACAGACAGGTACATGGTAGACAGACAGGACAGTTGAGAGACAGACAGGACAGTAGAGAGACAGACAGGACAGTAGAGAGACAGACAGGACAGTAGAGAGACAGACAGGACAGTAGAGAGACAGACAGGTGAGAGGGGAGAGAGACAGACAGGACAGTTGAGAGACAGACAGGACAGTTGAGAGACAGACAGGACAGTTGAGAGACAGACAGGACAGTTGAGAGACAGACAGGTACATGGTAGACAGACAGGTGTGATGACAGCGTGTTTTTATGTGTTTGGGTGTGTCGGGACAGAGTGATGCATCCTGGGATCTGTAGTTTTCTACTTCCTCCTTAATAATCAGTATTCTGACTGAACACATTTAAAAGCAGCTCCTCTTTTCACCCTCTGTCTGAAACCAGAGCCCAGTCTGCTCTAATTGGTTAGCTGGGCGGCTCTGTTGTGATTAGTCAACCGCTTAGAGATGTCCCGCCCCTTAGCCTATCACGTACAATGTGTTGGAGCGCGAGCCAATAGGAGCGTGAGTGTTACAAAGTGATGTAGTGAAAACACAGCAGAGCAGAATAAAGGGCCTCTTTCTGTCGTTCTGGTGTGTTTTGACCTTCAGGGCCACCGTACACGCACCGAGAGACAGAGACACAATGGCGACAATTAAAACCTTAAGGTGCGTTTACACCTGAACTACTCAGATCGTGTACTTTAGTAAAAGTGGAACTACTCGGATCGTGTACTTTAGTAAAAGTGGAACTACTCGGATCGTGTACTTTAGTAAAAGTGGAAGTACTCAGATCGTGTACTTTAGTAAAAGTGGAACTACTCGGATCGTGTACTTTAGTAAAAGTGGAAGTACTCAGATCGTGTACTTTAGTAAAAGTAGAAGTACTCAGATCTTGTTCTTGAGTAAAAGTAGAAGTACTCAGATGGTTCTTGAGTAAAAGTAGAAGTACTCAGATCATGTACTTGAGTAAAAGTAGAAGTACTCAGATCTTGTACTTTAGTAGAAGTGGAAGTACTCAGATCGTGTACTTTAGTAAAAGTAGAAGTACTCAGACCTTGTACTTGAGTAAAAGTAGAAGTACTCACATCCTGTACTTTAGTAGAAGTACTCGCATCCTGTACTTTAGTAGAAGTACACGCATCCTGTACTTTAGTAAAAGTAGAAGTACTCACATCCTGTACTTTAGTAAAAGTAGTAGTACTCAGATGGTTCTTGAGTAAAAGTAGAAGTACTCAGATCATGTACTTGAGTAAAAGTGGAAGTACTCAGATCGTGTACTTTAGTAGAAGTGGAAGTACTCAGATCGTGTACTTTAGTAAAAGTAGAAGTACTCAGACCTTGTACTTGAGTAAAAGTAGAAGTACTCACATCCTGTACTTTAGTAGAAGTACTCGCATCCTGTACTTTAGTAGAAGTACACGCATCCTGTACTTTAGTAAAAGTAGAAGTACTCACATCCTGTACTTTAGTAAAAGTAGTAGTACTCAGATATTGTACTTGAGTAAAAGTAGAAGTACTCAGATGGTTCTTGAGTAAAAGTAGAAGTACTCAGATCATGTACTTGAGTAAAAGTAGAAGTACTCAGATCTTGTACTTTAGTAAAAGTAGAAGTACTCAGATCTTGTACTTGAGTAAAAGTAGAAGTACTCAGATCTTGTACTTGAGTAAAAGTAGAAGTACTCAGATCTTGTACTTGAGTGAAAGTAGAAGTACTCAGATCTTGTACTTGAGTGAAAGTAGAAGTACTCAGATCTTGTACTTGAGTGAAAGTAGAAGTACTCAGATCTGGTGCTTGAGTAAAAGTAGAAGTACTCAGGTCTTGTACTTGAGTAAAAGTAGAAGTACTCAGATCTTGTACTTAGTAAAAGTAGAAGTACCAGAGTGTAGGAATACTCTGTCACAGTAAAAGTCCTCATTCAAAATGTTCCTCAAGTGAAAGTAGAAAGTATTCTCATCTAAATATAGTGAAAGACAGTGAAAGTAGTCGTTGTGCAGATTGGTCCATTTATAATATATATGATATGTTTTATAATGATTGATCATGAAGTGTTCTCAAAGCTGGTGAAGGTGCAGCTAGTCTGAAGTACTTTGTAGACTGCAGGGTAGCTGGTGGAGGTGCAGCTAGTCTGAAGTACTTTGTAGACTGCAGGGTAGCTGGTGAAGGTGCAGCTAGTCTGAAGTACTTTGTAGACTGCAGGGTAGCTGGTGGAGGTGCAGCTAGTCTGAAGTACTTTGTAGACTGCAGGGTAGCTGGTGAAGGTGCAGCTAGTCTGAAGTACTTTGTAGACTGCAGGGTAGCTGGTGAAGGTGCAGCTAGTCTGAAGTACTTTGTAGACTGCAGGGTAGCTGGTGAAGGTGCAGCTAGTCTGAAGTACTTTGTAGACTGCAGGGTAGCTGGTGAAGGTGCAGCTAGTCTGAAGTACTTTGTAGACTGCAGGGTAGCTGGTGAAGGTGCAGCTAGTCTGAAGTACTTTGTAGACTGCAGGGTAGCTGGTGAAGGTGCAGCTAGTCTGAAGTACTTTGTAGACTGCAGGGTAGCTGGTGAAGGTGCAGCTAGTCTGAAGTACTTTGTAGACTGCAGGGTAGCTGGTGAAGGTGCAGCTAGTCTGAAGTACTTTGTAGACTGCAGGGTAGCTGGTGAAGGTGCTGCTAGTCTGAAGTACTTTGTAGACTGCAGGGTAGCTGGTGAAGGTGCAGCTAGTCTGGAGTACTTTGTAGACTGCAGGGTAGCTGGTGGAGGTGCAGCTAGTCTGAAGTACTTTGTAGACTGCAGGGTAGCTGGTGGAGGTGCAGCTAGTCTGAAGTACTTTGTAGACTGCAGGGTAGCTGGTGGAGGTGCAGCTAGTCTGAAGTACTTTGTAGACTGCAGGGTAGCTGGTGGATTCACTCCAGGTGGAACTAAAGTCTGATTCAACACTTGGTTAGATTTACCATCATCTGTGAAGAAACTGAAGGTATTAAATACATGCAGTGGAGGAAAAGTACACCATGTACCTCTGAACTGTAGTGGAGTAGTACACAGTATGATCAAATCCTTCTAAATTGTACTTCAGTTTAGTACTTGAGTACATCTACTTGGTTACTTCACACCTCTGAGGATGATTACCTGTGTGTTGGTGCTCAGCGTGGAGGTCTCTCTCTAACGTTGCGATGCTGATCTCAGGTCAGATATCTGACTCAGTGTTTCTGTATATAAGTAACAGGAAGTGTTCTGAGTCCGATCTGTGACATCAGCAGCACTTTAAACATTAAAGGAGTCGTCCAGTATAAAGGAAAGCTTGGACATGTTTATGACATTATTCATATTTTAATTCACAGTTTAGCAAAGAGTTATATTTAGAATGATACCTCTCTCTTATACATATAAAATACAACACAATTATTACACATGACTTCACGTCACCACCGCTAAGCTAAAGGAGGCTAACGCTAGGCTATAGAGGAACTACAGCACGGTCACATGACTTCACGTCACCACCGCTAAGCTAAAGGAGGCTAATGTTGGGCTATAAAGGAACTACAGC
>JAMFTG010001459.1:12500-40000 GCA_023974075.1 Chaenocephalus aceratus | reverse complement strand
TCTACTTTAAAGAGTCCTCTCCTGCTGATGTTCAGTGTATATCAGTATGTAGTGCTCTACTTTAAAGAGTCCTCTCCTGCTGATGTTCAGGTGTATATCAGTGTGTAGTGTCTCTACTTTAAAGAGTCCTCCCTGCTGATGTTCAGGTGTATATCAGTATGTAGTGTCTCTACTTTAAAGAGTCCTCTCTGCTGATGTTCAGGTGTATATCAGTATGTAGTGTCACTACTTTAAAGAGTCCTCTCTGCTGATGTTCAGGTGATATCAGTATGTAGTGTCTCTACTTTAAAGAGTCCTCTCTAGCTGATGTTCAGGTGTATATCAGTATGTAGTGTCTCTACTTAAAGAGTCCTCTCCTGCTGATGTTCAGGTGTCTATCAGTATCTAGTGTCTCTACTTTAAAGAGTCCTCTCTGCTGATGTTCAGTGTATATCAGTATGTAGTGTCTCTACTTTAAAGAGTCCTCTCCTGCTGATGTTCAGGTGTATATCAGTATGTAGTGTCTCTACTTTAAAGAGTCCTCTCCTGCTGATGTTCAGGTGTATATCAGTGTAGTGTCTCTACTTTAAAGAGTCCTCTCCTGCTGATGTTCAGGTGTATATCAGTATGTAGTGTCTCTACTTTAAAGAGTCCTCTCCTGCTAATGTTCAGGTGTATATCAGTATGTAGTGTCTTACTTTAAAGAGTCCTCGCCTGCTGATGTTCAGGGTTTGATATCAGTATGTAGTGCCTCTACTTTAAAGAGTCCATCTCCTGCTGATGTTCAGGTGTATATCAGTATGTAGTGCCTCTACTTTAAAGAGTCCTCTCCTGCTGATGTTCAGGTGTATATCAGTATGTAGTGCCTCTACTTTAAGAGTCCTCTCCTGCTGATGTTCAGTGTGTTAGTGTCTCCTACTTTAAAGAGTCCTCTCCTGCGATGTTCAGGTGTATATCAGTATGTAGTGTCCTCTACTTTAAGAGTCTCTCCTGCTGATGTTCAGGTGTATATGCATAGGTAGTGTCACTACTTTAAAGAGTCCATCTCTCGCTGATGTTCAGGTGTATAGCAGTATGTAGTGTCTCTACTTTAAAGAGTTCTCTCCTGCTGATGTTTCAGGTGTATATCAGTATGTAGTGGTCTCTACTTTAAAGAGTCCTCTCCTGCTGATGTTCAGGTGTATATCAGTATGTAGTGTCTCTACTTTAAAGAGTCATCTCCTGCTGATGTTCAGGTGTATATCAGTATGTAGTGCCTCTACTTTAAAGAGTCCTCTCCTGCTGATGTTCAGGTGTATATCAGTATGTAGTGCCTCTACTTTAAAGAGTCCTCTCCTGCTGATGTTCAGGTGTATATCAGTGTGTAGTGTCTCTACTTTAAAGAGTCCTCTCCTGCTGATGTTCAGGTGTATAATCAGTATGTAGTGTCTCTACTTTAAAGAGTCCTCTCCTGCTGATGTTCAGGTGTATATCAGTATGTAGTGTCACTACTTTTAAAGAGTCCTCTCCTGCTGATGTTCAGGTGTATATCAGTATGTAGTTGTCTCTACTTTAAAAGAGTTCTCTCCTGCTGATGGTCAGGTGTATATCAGTATGTAGTTTCTCTACTTAAAGAGTCATCTCCTGCTGATGTTCAGTTGTATATCAGTAGGTAGTGTCTCTACTTTAAAGAGTTCTCTCCTGCTGATGTTCAGGTGTATTCAGTATGTAGTGTCTCTACTTTAAAGAGTCATCTCCTGCTGATGTTCAGGTGTATATCAGTATGTAGTGTCTCTACTTTAAAGGTCCTCTCTCTGCTGTTCAGGATATAAGTATTAGGTGTACTAAAAGCAGTCCAATCTTGATGTCAGGTAAATAAAAAAAAAAATAGAGTCTCTACTTTAAGAGTCCTCTCCTGCTGCTGTTCAGGTGTATATCAGTATGTAGTGTCTCTACTTTAAAGAGTCCTCTCCTGCTGATGTTCAGGTGTATATCAGTATGTCGTGTCTCTACTTTAAAGAGTCCTCTCCTGCTGATGTTCAGGTGTATATCAGTATGTAGTGTCTCTACTTTAAAGAGTCCTCTCCTGCTGATGTTCAGGTGTATATCAGTATGTCGTGTCTCTACTTTAAAGAGTCCTCTCCTGCTGATGTTCAGGTGTATATCAGTATGTCGTGTCTCTACTTTAAAAAGAGTCCTCTCCTGCTGAGGTTCAGGTGTATATCAGTCTGTAGTGTCTCTACTTTAAAGAGTCCTCTCCTGCTGATGTTCAGGTGTATATCAGTATGTAGTGTCTCTACTTTAAAGAGTCCTCTCCTGCGATGTTCAGGTGTATATCAGTATGTAGTGTCACTACTTTAAAGAGTCCTCTCCTGCTGATGTTCAGGTGTAATATCAGTATGTAGTGTCTCTACTTTAAAGAGTCCTCTCTAGCTGATGTTCAGGTGTATATCAGTATGTAGTGTCTCTACTTTAAAGAGTCCTCTCCTGCTGATGTTCAGGTGTATATCAGTATCTAGTGTCTTACTTTAAAGAGTCCTCTCCTGCTGATGTTCAGGTGTATATCAGTATGTAGTGTCTCTACTTTAAAGAGTCCTCTCCTGCTGATGTTCAGGTGTATATCAGTATGTAGTGTCTCTACTTTAAAGAGTCCTCTCCTGCTGATGTTCAGGTGTATATCAGTATGTAGTGCCTCTACTTTAAAGAGTCCTCTCCTGCTGATGTTCAGGTGTATATCAGTATGTGCCTCTACTTTAAAGAGTCCTCTCCTGCTGATGTTCAGGTGTATATCAGTGTGTAGTGTCTCTACTTTAAAGAGTCTCTCCTGCTGATGTTCAGGTGTATATCAGTATGTAGTGTCTCTACTTTAAAGAGTCCTCTCCTGCTAATGTTCAGGTGTATATCAGTATGTAGTGTCTCTACTTTAAAGAGTCCTCTCCTGCTGATGTTCAGGTGTATATCAGTATGTAGTGCCTCTACTTTAAAGAGTCATCTCCTGCTGATGTTCAGGTGTATATCAGTATGTAGTGCCTCTACTTTAAAGAGTCCTCTCCTGCTGATGTTCAGGTGTATATCAGTATGTAGTGCCTCTACTTTAAAGAGTCCTCTCCTGCTGATGTTCAGGTGTATATCAGTGTGTAGTGTCTCTACTTTAAAGAGTCCTCTCCTGCTGATGTTCAGGTGTATATCAGTATGTAGTGTCTCTACTTTAAAGAGTCCCTCTCCTGCTGATGTTCAGGTGTATATCAGTATGTAGTGTCACTACTTTAAAGAGTCCTCTCCTGCTGATGTTCAGGTGTATATCAGTATGTAGTGTCTCTACTTTAAAGAGTTCCTCTCCTGCTGATGTTCAGGTGTATATCAGTATGTTGTCTCTACTTTAAAGAGTCCTCTCCTGCTGATGTTCAGGTGTATATCAGTATGTAGTGTCTCTACTTTAAAGAGTCATCTCCTGCTGATGTTCAGGTGTATATCAGTATGTTAGTGCCTCTACTTTAAAGAGTCCTCTCCTGCTGATGTTCAGGTGTATATCAGTATGTAGTGCCTCTACTTTAAAGAGTCCCTCCTGCTGATGTTCAGGTGTATATCAGTGTGTAGTGTCTCTACTTTAAAGAGTCCTCTCCTGCTGATGTTCAGGTGTATATCAGTATGTAGTGTCTCTACTTTAAAGAGTCCTTCCTGCTAATGTTCAGGTGTATATCAGTATGTAGTGTCTCTACTTTAAAGAGTCCTCTCCTGCTGATGTTCAGGTGTATATCAGTATGTAGTGCCTCTACTTTAAAGAGTCATCTCCTGCTGATGTTCAGGTGTATATCAGTATGTAGTGCCTCTACTTTAAAGAGTCCTCTCCTGCTGATGTTCAGGTGTATATCAGTATGTAGTGCCTCTACTTTAAAGAGTCCTCTCCTGCTGATGTTCAGGTGTATATCAGTGTGTAGTGTCTCTACTTTAAAGAGTCCTCTCCTGCTGATGTTCAGGTGTATATCAGTATGTAGTCTCTACTTTAAAGAGTCCTCTCCTGCTGATGTTCAGGTGTATATCAGTATGTAGTATCACTACTTTAAAGAGTCCTCTCCTGCTGATGTTCAGGTGTATATCAGTATGTAGGTCTCTACTTTAAAGAGTTCTCTCCTGCTGATGTTCAGGTGTATATCAGTATGTAGTGTCTCTACTTTAAAGAGTCCTCTCCTGCTGATGTTCAGGTGTATATCAGTATGTAGTGTCTCTACTTAAAGAGTCCTCCTGCTGATGTTCAGGTGTATATCAGTATGTAGTGCCTCTACTTTAAAGAGTCCTCTCCTGCTGATGTTCAGGTGTATATCAGTATGTAGTGCCTCTACTTTAAAGAGTCTCCTGCTGATGTTCAGGTGTATTCAGTGTGTAGTGTCTCTACTTTAAAGAGTCCTCTCCTGCTGATGTTCAGGTGTATATCAGTATGTAGTGTCTCTACTTTAAAGAGTCCTCTCCTGCTGATGTTCAGGTGTATATCAGTATGTAGTGTCACTACTTTAAAGAGTCCTCTCCTGCTGATGTTCAGGTGTATATCAGTATGTAGTGTCTCTACTTTAAAGAGTCCTCTCCTGCTGATGTTCAGGTGTATATCAGTATGTAGTGTCTCTACTTTAAAGAGTCCTCTCCTGCTGATGTTCAGGTGTATATCAGTATGTCGTGTCTCTACTTTAAAGAGTCCTCTCCTGGCTGTTCAGGTGTATATCAGTATGTCGTGTCTCTACTTTAAAGAGTCCTCTCCTGCTGATGTTCAGGTGTATATCAGTATGTCGTGTCTCTACTTTAAAGAGTCCTCTCCTGCTGATGTTCAGGTGTATCAGTATGTAGTGTCCTCTACTTTAAAGAGTCCTCTCCTGCTGAGGTTCAGGTGTATATCAGTGTGTAGTGTCTCTACTTTAAAGAGTCCTCTCCTGCTGATGTTCAGGTGTATATCAGTATGTAGTGTCTCTACTTTAAAGAGTCCTCTCCTGCTGATGTTCAGGTGTATATCAGTATGTAGTGTCACTACTTTAAAGAGTCCTCTCCTGCTGATGTTCAGGTGTATATCAGTATGTAGTGTCTCTACTTTAAAGAGTCCTCTCTAGCTGATGTTCAGGGTGTATATCAGTATGTAGTGTCTCTACTTTAAAGAGTCCTCTCCTGCTGATGTTCAGGTGTCTATCAGTATCTAGTGTCTCTACTTTAAAGAGTCCTCTCCTGCTGATGTTCAGGTGTATATCAGTATGTAGTGTCTCTACTTTAAAGAGTCCTCTCCTGCTGATGTTCAGGTGATATCAGTATGTAGTGTCTCTACTTTAAAGAGTCCTCTCCTGCTGATGTTCAGGTGTATATCAGTGTGTAGTGTCTCTACTTTAAAGAGAGTCTCTGCTGATGTTCAGGTGTATATCAGTATGTAGTCTCTACTTTAAAGAGTCCTCTCCTGCTAATGTTCAGGTGTATATCAGTATGTAGTGTCTCTACTTTAAAGAGTCCTCTCCTGCTGATGTTCAGGTGTATATCAGTATGTAGTGCCTCTACTTTAAAGAGTCATCTCCTGCTGATGTTCAGGTGTATATCAGTATGTAGTGCCTCTACTTTAAAGAGTCCTCTCCTGCTGATGTTCAGGTGTATATCAGTATGTAGTGCCTCTACTTTAAAGAGTCCTCTCCTGCTGATGTTCAGGTGTATATCAGTGTGTAGTGTCTCTACTTTAAAGAGTCTCTCCTGCTGATGTTCAGGTGTATATCAGTATGTAGTGTCTCTACTTTAAAGAGTCCTCTCCTGCTGATGTTCAGGTGTATATCAGTATGTAGTGTCACTACTTTAAAGAGTCCTCTCCTGCTGATGTTCAGGTGTATATCAGTATGTAGTGTCTCTACTTTAAAGAGTTCTCTCTCTGATGTTCAGGTGTATATCAGTATGTAGTGTCTCTACTTTAAAGAGTCCTCTCCTGCTGATGTTCAGGTGTATCAGTATGTAGTGTCTCTACTTTAAAGAGTCATCTCCTGCTGATGTTCAGGTGTATATCAGTATGTAGTGCCTCTACTTTAAAGAGTCCTCTCCTGCTGATGTTCAGGTGTATATCAGTATGTAGTGCCTCTACTTTAAAGAGTCCTCTCCTGCTGATGTTCAGGTGTATATCAGTGTGTAGTGTCTCTACTCTACTTTAAAGAGTCCTCTCCTGCTGATGTTCAGGTGTATATCAGTATGTAGTGTCTCTACTTTAAAGAGTCCCTCCTGCTGATGTTCAGGTGTATATCAGTATGTAGTGTCACTACTTTAAAGAGTCCTCTCCTGCTGATGTTCAGGTGTATATCAGTATGTAGTGTCTCTACTTTAAAGAGTTCTCTCCTGCTGATGTTCAGGTGTATATCAGTATGTAGTGTCTCTACTTTAAAGAGTCATCTCCTGCTGATGTTCAGGTGTATATCAGTATGTAGTGTCTCTACTTTAAAGAGTTCTCTCCTGCTGATGTTCAGGTGTATATCAGTTGTAGTGTCTCTACTTTAAAGAGTCATCTCCTGCTGATGTTCAGGGTGTATATCAGTATGTAGTGTCTCTACTTTAAAGAGTCCTCTCCTGATGTTCAGGTGTATATCAGTATGTAGTGTCTCTACTTTAAAGAGTCCTCTCCTGCTGATGTTCAGGTGTATATCAGTATGTAGTGTCTCTACTTTAAAGAGTCCTCTCCTGCTGATGTTCAGGTGTATATCAGTATGTAGTGTCTCTACTTTAAAGAGTCCTCTCCTGCTGATGTTCAGGTGTATATCAGTATGTCGTGTCTCTACTTTAAAGAGTCCTCTCCTGCTGATGTTCAGGTGTATATCAGTATGTCGTGTCTCTACTTTAAAGAGTCCTCTCCTGCTGATGTTCAGGTGTATATCAGTATGTCGTGTCTCTACTTTAAAGAGTCCTCTCCTGCTGATGTTCAGGGTATATCAGTATGTAGTGTCTCTACTTTAAAGAGTCCTCTCCTGCTGAGGTTCAGGTGTATATCAGTATGTAGTGTCTCTACTTTAAAGAGTCCTCTCCTGCTGATGTTCAGGTGTATATCAGTAGTAGTGTCTCTACTTTAAAGAGTCCTCTCCTCTGATGTTCAGGTTATATCAGTATGTAGTCACTACTTTAAAGAGTCCTCTCCTGCTGATGTTCAGGTGTATATCAGTATGTAGTGTCTCTACTTTAAAGAGTCCTCTCTAGCTGATGTTCAGGTGTATATCAGTATGTAGTGTCTCTACTTTAAAGAGTCCTCTCCTGCTGATGTTCAGGTGTCTATCAGTACTAGTGTCTCTACTTTAAAGAGTCCTCTCCTGCTGATGTTCAGGTGTATATCAGTATGTAGTGTCTCTACTTTAAAGAGTCCTCTCCTGCTGATGTTCAGGTGTATATCAGTATGTAGTGTCTCTACTTTAAAGAGTCCTCTCCTGCTGATGTTCAGGTGTATATCAGTATGTAGTGCCTCTACTTTAAAGAGTCCTCTCCTGCTGATGTTCAGGTGTATATCAGTATGTAGTGCCTCTACTTTAAAGAGTCCTCTCCTGCTGATGTTCAGGTGTATATCAGTGTGTAGTGTCTACTTTAAAGAGTCCTCTCCTGCTGATGTTCAGGTGTATATCAGTATGTAGTGTCTCTACTTTAAAGAGTCCTCTCCTGCTGATGTTCAGGTGTATATCAGTATGTAGTGTCTCTACTTTAAAGAGTCCTCTCCTGCTGATGTTCAGGTGTATATCAGTATGTAGTGCCTCTACTTTAAAGAGTCATCTCCTGCTGATGTTCAGGTGTATATCAGTATGTAGTGCCTACTTTAAAGAGTCCTCTCCTGCTGATGTTCAGGTGTATATCAGTATGTAGTGCCTCTACTTTAAAGAGTCCTCTCCTGCTGATGTTCAGGTGTATATCAGTGTGTAGTGTCCTACTTTAAAGAGTCCTCTCCTGCTGATGTTCAGGTGTATATCAGTATGTAGTGTCTCTACTTTAAAGAGTCCTCTCCTGCTGATGTTCAGGTGTATATCAGTATGTAGTGTCCTACTTTAAAGAGTCCTCTCCTGCTGATGTTCAGGTGTATATCAGTATGTAGTGTCTCTACTTTAAAGAGTTCTCTCCTGCTGATGTTCAGGTGTATATCAGTATGTAGTGTCTCTACTTTAAAGAGTCCTCTCCTGCTGAGTTCAGGTGTATATCAGTATGTAGTGTCTCTACTTTAAAGAGTCATCTCCTGCTGATGTTCAGGTGTATATCAGTATGTAGTGCCTCTACTTTAAAGAGTCCTCTCCTGCTGATGTTCAGGTGTATATCAGTATGTAGTGTCCTCTACTTTAAAGAGTCCTCTCCTGCTGATGTTCAGGTGTATATCAGTGTGTAGTGTCTCTACTTTAAAGAGTCCTCTCCTGCTGATGTTCAGGTGTATATCAGTATGTTGCTCTACTTTAAAGAGTCCTCTCCTGCTAATGTTCAGGTGTATATCAGTATGTAGTGTCTCTACTTTAAAGAGTCCTCTCCTGCTGATGTTCAGGTGTATATCAGTATGTAGTGCCTCTACTTTAAAGAGTCATCTCCTGCTGATGTTCAGGTGTATATCAGTATGTAGTGCCTCTACTTTAAAGAGTCCTCTCCTGATGTTCAGGTGTATATCAGTATGTAGTGCCCTACTTTAAAGAGTCCTCTCCTGCTGATGTTCAGGTGTATATCAGTGTGTAGTGTCTCTACTTTAAAGAGTCCTCTCCTGCTGATGTTCAGGTGTATATCAGTATGTAGTGCTCTACTTTAAAGAGTCCTCTCCTGCTGATGTTCAGGTGTATATCAGTATGTAGTATCACTACTTTAAAGAGTCCTCTCCTGCTGATGTTCAGGTGTATATCAGTATGTAGTGTCCTCTACTTTAAAGAGTTCCTCCTGCTGATGTTCAGGTGTATATCAGTATGTAGTGTCTCTACTTTAAAGAGTCCTCTCCTGCTGATGTTCAGGTGTATATCAGTATGTAGTGTCTCTACTTTAAAGAGTCATCTCCTGCTGATGTTCAGGTGTATATCAGTATGTAGTGCCTCTCTTTAAAGAGTCCTCTCCTGCTGATGTTCAGGTGTATATCAGTATGTAGTGCCTCTACTTTAAAGAGTCCTCTCCTGCTGATGTTCAGGTGTATATCAGTATGTAGTGTCTCTACTTTAAAGAGTCCTCTCCTGCTGATGTTCAGGTGTATATCAGTATGTAGTGTCTCTACTTTAAAGAGTCCTCTCCTGCTGATGTTCAGGTGTATATCAGTATGTAGTGTCACTACTTTAAAGAGTCCTCTCCTGCTGATGTTCAGGTGTATATCAGTATGTAGTGTCTCTACTTTAAAGAGTTCTCTCCTGCTGATGTTCAGGTGTATATCAGTATGTAGTGTCTCTACTTTAAAGAGTTCTCTTCCCCTTTAAGGAAAACGCCTGCGAGCTGGATTCAGAGCGAGGAGATAAAATAAATAAAAAGTGTTTACACTCTGAGAATAACCTCCTCTCCTCTTACTCTCACACACCACCACACACACACACACACACACACACACACCACACACACACACACACACACACACACACCCACACAACACACACACACACACACACACACCACGCACGTACCATGTATACATCACTTCAGGGGACATTACATTGACTTACATGTCCCCATAAGGGAGGCGAGTCCCCACACGTGACTATGTAAACAGATGTAGGTCCCCACAAGTATAGTAATGCTAGTATACACACACACACAACACACACATTTTCACACATTAGTTTCGACTTTTTCACATATTTCGTATGTAGTTGGAGTCGTCCCGGCCTCCCTGTCAGCGGCTCAGTATTAATGAGCAACAGCTGAGAGGCGTGTCCTCTAACACACACACACACACACACACACACACACACACACACACACACACACACACACACACACACACACGGACACACGGACACACACGGACACACAGCCTCCTCAGAGACAGAGTTTTCGTTGCATTGATTCATTGATTAGGGGTCCCTGAACGCACCATGACTCGGTACTGCAGCCTGCTGCGTCGCCTGCTGCGCGGCCCGAGGCAGGCTGAGGAGGCAGACGAGGAACTGGGCAGCGCTCTGAAGGAGAGCAGCCTGCAGGGTGAGTGTTTACTGAGAGACGAGGAACAGGGAAGCACTCCGTCAGGCAGAGGAGAGGGAAGCACTCCGTCAGGCAGAGGAGAGGGAAGCACTCCGTCAGGCAGAGGAGAGGGAAGCACTCCGTCAGGCAGAGGAGAGGGAAGCAGGAGAGTCAGGCAGAGGAGAGGGAAGCAGGAAAGTCAGGCAGAGGAGAGGGAAGCACTCCGTCAGGCAGAGGAGAGGGAAGCACTCCGTCAGGCAGAGGAGAGGGAAGCACTCCGTCAGGCAGAGGAGAGGGAAGCACTCAGTCAGGCAGAGGAGAGGGAAGCACTCAGTCAGGCAGAGGAGAGGGAAGCACTCCGTCAGGCAGAGGAGAGGGAAGCACTCCGTCAGGCAGAGGAGAGGGAAGCACTCCGTCAGGCAGAGGAGAGGGAAGCAGGAGAGTCAGGCAGAGGAGAGGGAAGCAGGAAAGTCAGGCAGAGGAGAGGGAAGCACTCCGTCAGGCAGAGGAGAGGGAAGCACTCCGTCAGGCAGAGGAGAGGGAAGCACTCCGTCAGGCAGAGGAGAGGGAAGCACTCAGTCAGGCAGAGGAGAGGGAAGCACTCAGTCAGGCAGAGGAGAGGGAAGCACTCCGTCAGGCAGAGGAGAGGGAAGCACTCCGTCAGGCAGAGGAGAGGGAAGCACTCCGTCAGGCAGAGGAGAGGGAAGCACTCCGTCAGGCAGAGGAGAGGGAAGCACTCCGTCAGGCAGAGGAGAGGGAAGCAGGAAAGTCAGGCAGAGGAGAGTGAAGCAGGAAAGTCAGGCAGAGGAGAGGGAAGCAGGAAAGTCAGGCAGAGGAGAGGGAAGCACTCAGTCAGGCAGAGGAGAGGGAAGCACTCAGTCAGGCAGAGGAGAGGGAAGCAGGAGAGTCAGGCAGAGGAGAGGGAAGCAGGAGAGTCAGGCAGAGGAGAGGGAAGCAGGAGAGTCAGGCAGAGGAGAGTCAGGCAGAGGAGAGGGAAGCAGCAGAGTCAGGCAGAGGAGAGGGAAGCACTCAGTCAGGCAGAGGAGAGGGAAGCACTCAGTCAGGCAGAGGAGAGGGAAGCACTCAGTCAGGCAGAGGAGAGGGAAGCACTCCGTCAGGCAGAGGAGAGGGAAGCACTCAGTCAGGCAAGAGAGGGAAGCACTCAGTCAGGCAGAGGAGAGGGAAGCACTCAGTCAGGCAGAGGAGAGGAAGCACTCAGTCAGGCAGAGGAGAGGGAAGCAGCAGAGTCAGCAGAGGAGAGGGAAGCAGGAGAGTCAGGCAGAGGAGAGTCAGGCAGAGGAGAGGGAAGCAGCAGAGTCAGGCAGAGGAGAGGGAAGCAGCAGAGTCAGGCAGAGGAGAGGGAAGCAGGAGAGTCAGGCAGAGGAGAGTCAGGCAGAGGAGAGGGAAGCAGCAGAGTCAGGCAGAGGAGAGGGAAGCAGGAGAGTCAGACAGAGGAGAGTCAGGCAGAGGAGAGTCAGGCAGAGGACAGGGAGCAGGAGAGTCAGGCAGAGGAGAGGGAAGCAGCAGAGTCAGGCAGAGGAGAGGGAAGCAGGAGAGGTCAGGCAGAGGAGAGTCAGGCAGAGGAGAGGGAAGCAGGAGAGTCAGGCAGAGGAGAGGGAAGCAGCAGAGTCAGGCAGAGGAGAGGGAAGCAGGAGAGTCAGGCAGAGGAGAGGGAAGCAGAGGAGAGGGAAGCAGGAGAGTCAGACAGAGGAGAGGGAAGCAGGGATCCAGACAGAGGAGAGGGAAGCAGGAGAGTCAGGCAGAGGAGAGGGAAGCAGGAGAGTCAGGCAGAGGAGAGGGAAGCAGGAGAGTCAGACAGAGGAGAGGGAAGCAGCAGAGTCAGACAGAGGAGAGGGAAGCAGCAGAGTCAGACAGAGGAGAGGGAAGCACTCCGTCAGGCAGAGGAGAGGGAAGCACTCAGTCAGGCAGAGGAGAGGGAAGCAGGAGAGTCAGGCAGAGGAGAGGGAAGCACTCAGTCAGGCAGAGGAGAGGGAAGCAGGAGAGTCAGGCAGAGGAGAGGGAAGCAGGAGAGTCAGGCAGAGGAGAGGGAAGCAGGAGAGTCAGGCAGAGGAGAGGGAAGCAGCAGAGTCAGACAGAGGAGAGGGAAGCAGCAGAGTCAGACAGAGGAGAGGGAAGCACTCAGTCAGGCAGAGGAGAGGGAAGCAGGAGAGTCAGGCAGAGGAGAGGGAAGCAGGAGAGGGAAGCAGGAGAGTCAGGCAGAGGAGAGGGAAGCACTCAGTCAGGCAGAGGAGAGGGAAGCACTCCGTCAGGCAGAGGAGAGGGAAGCACTCCGTCAGGCAGAGGAGAGGGAAGCACTCAGTCAGGCAGAGGAGAGGGAAGCACTCAGTCAGGCAGAGGAGAGGGAAGCAGGAGAGTCAGGCAGAGGAGAGGGAAGCACTCAGTCAGGCAGAGGAGAGGGAAGCAGGAGACCCAGACTTTTAAAAAGTGACCGTATTGAGTTAAAGAGTTCAAAGGTTAGACGTGAGCTGCAGGAGGGTTTCTATTTGCAGGCTGTGTTGTCGTCACAGTACGAAGGTCAAGAGAGGTGTTGAATCATGATAGTGTTAATAACAGTGCCTTGCCCAAGGACACCACGGCATGGGGTGGGAACCGGGGTTGTAAATGTAAATATGGTAAAGACGCATTTAGAAACACTTCAATCCTCCACAGTGCCTTTTCAACACACATAAATATAAACAACAACAATAGAAATAAAGACGTGTTCAATGGTCTTCAGGCCGGGGGGTTTCTCCTGAGTTAATACAGATTTTATTCTTCACTCAACGCTGGTGAGAAAAGGCAGACACTAATAATGCTTGACCTGAGAGATTGAGGTTCACCCGATGAAGCTCAGGGTCTTTGAACGCCTCGTTCGGTCAGGAGAACGCATTCCCCTTTAAAGCACCATGCTGCCTCTGAGGAGCTGCAGGGCATCGATGAGGCGAGGCATGATGCATTCAAGCCCATGTAAAACCGTCAGAAAAAGCAGTTCCCATCCTCTCAGGAGACGTATCCTCAGTTTTTCACATTCTTTTCATTTTGTTTTTGAAATTTCTTTGAATATTTGTACACATGATCTGTTATCTTTTAGAGTTACTGGCACTCCTTCTATTATTTAGATTTCTTTTTAATATATATTTTTTCTTATCTCAATTTTTTTCACAGATTTTCAGAGAACATTTTTAACACTTTAAAAAAACCTGTGTCCGTCTTCTGAAAGATGGAGAGGGGTTCGAACCCGAGCTGCGGCTCAGCGTCTGCGGCACAGAGACTGAGCGCCGTGCAAATAGCATGCAAATCATATTATGAACCCACGCCGACCCTCAGAGCCGTGCACGCAGGCGTCCTGGCGTCCACACCACGTGAGCAGCTTTACAGCTCACTGCGTCCACAGCGCCTCTCACGTGCTCCACAGAGCGCGACAACACAAAGCAGCACGCCTTCCAACAGCAAGAGCTATCTCTGAACATAAACCAGTGAAACTACTAAACAATTACAAACGCCACATTAGAAAGTCTTTCACTCACTTCAGACGCAGAGAGCACCTCTCCAGGCTCACGGGAAACATTTAGAATATATTCAATAGCTCACGACAGGCCGTGGTATATGCTCATTATATCACAGCTAAGGGGCGTGGTGCGGCCCGACGCGAAGTGTCTAAGCCAATATGTGATTGGCTTAGAATGAAGGAGACATCTGATTGGCTATAGATTACCAGTACGAATCGGGTGACCGTCAGGGGAGTCTCAAAAACCCACACACGAATGCTCAGCGAGCCGTGCTCAGCGAGCGGGTCGTGTTGCAGGTGCAGGGGATCTAAACGGGAAACTAATATGTGAGGATCAAAGATACACATGTACAACTTTTCTCTGTGTTTGGATTTATTTACATGAATATGAAACGGAACACATGTGTGTGCTTTGAAAACACAAGTGTGGATCCTTCTGAGTGCACGAGCGTGTTATGAGACTGCTCTGAGCCCATAGAACTCTACCTAACTCTAATTGATACAGATGTGTAAGGACTTCTGTCCCTAAACTAAATACAAATAACTGTGATAGTAATTCAGATGCATCTTCTGTTGAAAGAGCTTCTGCATTACAGGAGAACGAGGTCTGAGTCAAATGTCCTGAAGAAAAGGTGTCTATAGCCAAAATCATAAAAATATAATGCAAAGTAGAGTCCAAAGGCTGCATTTACAAAAACAGAGGCATAGTACAACTTATTTGATCAACTTAAATAATAATTAAAAGGAAGATTTACTATAAACAAAACAGACAAATTAAATAAATGGATAACTTTTAAATAATATAAGCTCCTAGATATGGCTCCATCAGTGTCAGACATGCTTTCACGACAATTAAAGAGCAGCTCCTCAAAAACTACATTTAACCCAGTATTATTATTATTATTATTATTATTATTATTATTATTATTATTATTATTATATAGAAGTACTTGTGGTGTAAATATGTGGCTGCAGTATCGCGGGGGTCCAGCAGAGGGCGCTGTGTCTCCAGTCTTCACAACAGAGAGACATTCAAGATATAGAAACAACATCTCAGTGTGTGTGTGTGTGTGTGTGTGTGTGTGTGTGTGTGTGTGTGTGTGTGTGTGTGTGTGTGTGTGTGTGTGTGTGTGTGTGTGTGTGTGTGGTGTGTGTGTGTGTGTGTGCAGATTGACTTTTCTTTATGGATATTTTACTCCCCTTTCAAACTGGATTCTTGTTTATTAATAACAACTTTTTTAACTGTCATATAGTATTTTATACCTGTTTACTTTATTCTCTTATTGTTGTATAATGATCATATAAAGATGTGCCTTTGCCTCAGTGGTTGGAGCAAAAGCTTCTTATACTCGTTAGCATAGCTAGCTAACAGATGCTAATAACTACACAGCTAGTGCCTGTGTGCTCAGTGTGACGGAGGAGCAGACCGGGCTCTCAGCTCGAGACACAGCCACGCGGACACTGCGGCATGTGCACGGGTCCTTATGGGCGCTGCACTTTCTGAAGTGCCCGTTCTGGGGCTCTCCGTCAGAACTGCACCCCTGTCTGACGAGACATACACCACGTGATGACACGTTAGGATGGTGATGTGTTCAAGGACCCTGACCTTGGCCAGGAAAAACAGGCACTCCCTTGTTTAATTTGTTTTCGGTCTAGATTTCTGTAATTTGTTTCTTTTTTGCGTGTGTTTATAAATTACCTCGCGGGCCGTACCAAATGGTCTGGCGGGCCGTATATGGCCCGGGGGCCGGAGGTTCCCCACCCCCGTTATACAACGTCCACATTAAACTCTTTTATGTTTATTTAAATATTTAAATGTTATGTTAACGACCAGTTTCCCCTCTCGCCTACATTACCCACAATGCACTGCTTCACACACATGTTGTTATATATCCATGTTTATTTCTGTGTTAGATAATATTTCTGTTTCTCCTTCAAGGATTATGTTTCACATTCAGAGGGAGATGAGTCAGAGCAGAAACAATACGCTGCCTCCCACTGTGTGTGTGTGTGTGTGTGTGTGTGTGTGTGTGTGTGTGTGTGTGTGTGTGTGTGTGTGTGTGTGGTTCAGGTGTGTAAAAGAAAAATTATAAAGAAAAATAACATTAAAATAAATTTACAAAATCACAACCGTTTTTTCTATGAATTTTGCCTGAAACTGCATCGTTAACGTTCACTGGGCTCTGTGATGATCAGTCCTCCTCTTCCTCTTCCTCCTCCTCCTCCTCCTCCTCCTCCTCCTCCTCCTCCTCCTCCTCCTCCTCCTCTCTGCAGGTAGAGGACGCAAATACTCTGTAAAATAATGAAACAGCTGACCCGGTTATTCCTGTGTATCAGGCCTACATTCAGCTGCGGTGCGTTCAGGGACACTGTGACTCAGTGGTGCGTTCAGGGACACTGTGACTCAGTGGTGCGTTCAGGGACACTGTGACTCAGTGGTGCGTTCACTGACACTGTGACTCAGTGGTGCGTTCAGGGACACTGTAACTTAGTGGTGCGTTCACTGACAGTGTGACTTAGTGGTGCGTTCACTGACAGTGTGACTTAGTGGTGCGTTCAGGGACACTGTGACTCAGTGGTGCGTTCAGGGACACTGTGACTCAGTGGTGCGTTCACTGACAGTGTGCCTTAGTGATGCGTTCAGGGACAGTGTGACTCAGTGGTGCGTTCAGGGACACTGTGGTTCAGGGACACTGTGGCTCAGTGGTGCGTTCAGGGACACTGTGGCTCAGTGGTGCGTTCAGGGACACTGTGACTCAGTGGTGCGTTCAGGGACACTGTTACTCAGTGGTGCGTTCAGGGACACTGTGGCTCAGTGGTGCGTTCAGGGACACTGTTACTCAGTGGTGCGTTCAGGGACACTGTGGCTCAGTGGTGCGTTCAGGGACACTGTTACTCAGTGGTGCGTTCAGGAACACTGTGACTCAGTGGTGCGTTCAGGGACACTGTTACTCAGTGGTGCGTTCAGGGACACTGTGGCTCAGTGGTGCGTTCAGGGACACTGTTACTCAGTGGTGCGTTCAGGGACACTGTGACTCAGTGGTGCGTTCAGGGACACTGTGACTCAGTGGTGCGTTCAGGGACACTGTGACTTAGTGGTGCATTCAGGGACACTGTGACTCAGTGGTGCGTTCACTGACAGTGTGACTCAGTGGTGCGTTCAGGGACACTGTGGCTCAGTGGTGCGTTCAGGGACACTGTGGCTCAGTGGTGCGTTCAGGGACACTGTTACTCAGTGGTGCGTTCAGGGACACTGTTACTCAGTGGTGCGTTCAGGGACACTGTGAAAGGTCCAGGTTACTCTTACAGTCTCAGATTAATCAGGAACGCCGGTCAGGGAACGGGAGCGAAGTCGGAGGATGAATTTGAATAATTATAGATTATCTATATAATATTTTATTTATTTTTAATTCATTTTTGTATATTATTTATATTTTTAGGATTTTGTTTTTGTATTTTATAGTTTATGTTTTTATCTTTCAACTATCTTTAAAGCATCTAGTATTTAAACATATTATAATATGATTTGTAAGTGGATCTGCCGCTGCTTACGTCCTGATGTCTCCGTTAGAGCCGAATGCATGAGTCTGGTCTGTAGAGATTCCCCTCCTCTACCTGAAGCTGATCTCAGACCTGATGCTGACCTGAAGCTGATCTCAGACCTGATGCTGATCTGAAGCTGATCTCAGACCTGAATCTGATCTCAGACCTGAAGCTGATCTCAGACCTGAAGCTGATCTCAGACCTGAAGCTGATCTGAAGCTGATCTCAGACCTGATGCTGATCTGAAGCTGATCTCAGACCTGATGCTGATCTGAAGCTGATCTCAGACCTGAATCTGATCTCAGACCTGAAGCTGATCTCAGACCTGAAGCTGATCTCAGACCTGAAGCTGATCTGAAGCTGATCTCAGACCTGATGCTGATCTCAGACCTGAAGCTGATCTGAAGCTGATCTCAGACCTGAAGCTGATCTCAGACCTGAAGCTGATCTCAGACCTGAAGCTGACCTGAAGCTGATCTCAGACCTGTTCCTGCAGAAAGTCTGGAGTTTATGTAACGCTGCAGTCTCAGACAGCAAGTCGTGATCATCAGAGCGAGAGACTCTCTTTCTGCAGAACTAGGTCGATCATCTTATTTGAACAAGCTTCTAACGTGCAGTGAAGGCGCCGTGAGACGAGAGGACCGATATTTCTGATCCTCTCACCAGCCACGCTCAACGCTGAGTGAAAGCATGCTTGTAGTTAGTGATTGGCATCCTCTCGTTGCACCAGAAACACACGCGTTGACTTAAGAGCTGCTTGTTCACAGCTTCCACTCTGAACACCCGCTGCTGGTGTTCGTCTCTCGCAGACAGGACGGGACGATCCTTACCGTCACTTAGCCGATACTTCAAGTGTTGCCCATGGTCCCACTGTCAGGGTCATTCGTACAGGAACGCTGTTTTTAAACGACTGGTTTTGTCCGAAGTTTGTAGAAGAAAATGTTCTGAAAGAAGCTTCGAGAAGGTGTGTTTGCTCATACAGTGGGCAACAAGTATTCAGTCAGCCACCGACTGTGCAGGTTCTCTCACTTAGAAGACGAGAGGCCTGTAATGTTCCTCCTGGTTCACCTCTAGGTGAGAGGCCTGTGATGTTCATCCTGGTTCACCTCTAGGTGAGAGGCCTGTGATGTTCATCCTGGTTCACCTCTAGGTGAGAGGCCTGTAATGTTCCTCCTGGTTCACCTCTAGGTGAGAGGCCTGTAATGTTCATCCTGGTTCACCTCTAGATGAGAGGCCTGTGATGTTCATCCTGGTTCACCTCTAGGTGAGAGGCCTGTAATGTTCATCCTGGTTCACCTCTAGCTGAGAGGCCTGTAATGTTCATCCTGGTTCTCCTCTAGATGAGAGGCCTGTAATGTTCATCCTGGTTCTCCTCTAGATGAGAGGCCTGTAATGTTCCTCCTGGTTCACCTCTAGATGAGAGGCCTGTAATGTTCCTCCTGGTGCACCTCTAGGTGAGAGGCCTGTAATGTTTCCTCCTGGTTCACCTCTAGGTGAAAGGCCTGTAATGTTCCTCCTGGTTCACCTGTAGGTGAGAGGCCTGTAATGTTCATCCTGGTTCACCTCTAGCTGAGAGGCCTGTAATGTTCCTCCTGGTTCACCTCTAGATGAGAGGCCTGTAATGTTCCTCCTGGTGCACCTCTAGGTGAGAGGCCTGTAATGTTCCTCCTGGTTCACCTCTAGGTGAAAGGCCTGTAATGTTCCTCCTGGTTCACCTGTAGGTGAGAGGCCTGTAATGTTCATCCTGGTTCACCTCTAGATGAGAGGCCTGTAATGTTCCTCCTGGTTCACCTCTAGATGAGAGGCCTGTAATGTTCCTCCTGGTGCACCTCTAGGTGAGAGGCCTGTAATGTTCCTCCTGGTTCACCTCTAGGTGAAAGGCCTGTAATGTTCCTCCTGGTTCACCTGTAGGTGAGAGGCCTGTAATGTTCATCCTGGTTCACCTCTAGCTGAGAGGCCTGTAATGTTCATCCTGGTGCACCTCTAGGTGAGAGGCCTGTAATGTTCCTCCTGGTTCACCTCTAGGTGAGAGGCCTGTAATGTTCCTCCTGGTTCACCTCTAGGTGAGAGGCCTGTAATGGTCCTCCTGGTTCACCTCTAGGTGAGAGGCCTGTAATGTTCCTCCTGGTTCACCTCTAGGTGAGAGGCCTGTAATGTTCCTCCTGGTTCACCTCTAGGTGAGAGGCCTGTGATGTTCATCCTGGTTCACCTCTAGGTGAGAGGCCTGTGATGTTCATCCTGGTGCACCTCTAGGTGAGAGGCCTGTAATGTTCATCCTGGTTCACCTCTAGGTGAGAGGCCTGTGATGTTCATCCTGGTTCACCTCTAGGTGAGAGGCCTGTAATGTTCCTCCTGGTTCACCTCTAGATGAGAGGCCTGTAATGTTCCTCCTGGTTCACCTCTAGATGAGAGGCCTGTAATGTTCCTCCTGGTTCACCTGTAGGTGAGAGGCCTGTAATGTTCATCCTGGTTCACCTCTAGCTGAGAGGCCTGTAATGTTCCTCCTGGTTCACCTCTAGATGAGAGGCCTGTAATGTTCCTCCTGGTGCACCTCTAGGTGAGAGGCCTGTAATGTTCCTCCTGGTTCACCTCTAGGTGAAAGGCCTGTAATGTTCCTCCTGGTTCACCTGTAGGTGAGAGGCCTGTAATGTTCATCCTGGTTCACCTCTAGATGAGAGGCCTGTAATGTTCCTCCTGGTTCACCTCTAGATGAGAGGCCTGTAATGTTCCTCCTGGTGCACCTCTAGGTGAGAGGCCTGTAATGTTCCTCCTGGTTCACCTCTAGGTGAAAGGCCTGTAATGTTCATCCTGGTGCACCTCTAGCTGAGAGGCCTGTAATGTTCCTCCTGGTTCACCTCTAGGTGAGAGGCCTGTGATGTTCCTCCTGGTTCACCTCTAGGTGAGAGGCCTGTAATGTTCCTCCTGGTTCACCTCTAGGTGAGAGGCCTGTAATGTTCCTCCTGGTTCACCTCTAGGTGAGAGGCCTGTAATGTTCCTCCTGGTTCACCTCTAGGTGAGAGGCCTGTAATGTTCCTCCTGGTTCACCTCTAGGTGAGAGGCCTGTGATGTTCCTCCTGGTTCTCCTCTAGATGAGAGGCCTGTAATGTTCCTCCTGGTTCACCTCTAGATGAGAGGCCTGTGATGTTCCTCCTGGTTCACCTCTAGGTGAGAGGCCTGTAATGTTCCTCCTGGTTCACCTCTAGGTGAGAGGCCTGTAATGTTCCTCCTGGTTCACCTCTAGGTGAGAGGCCTGTAATGTTCCTCCTGGTTCACCTCTAGATGAGAGGCCTGTGATGTTCCTCCTGGTTCACCTCTAGGTGAGAGGCCTGTAATGTTCCTCCTGGTTCTCCTCTAGATGAGAGGCCTGTAATGTTCCTCCTGGTTCACCTCTAGGTGAGAGACAGAATGGGGGAAAGAATCCAGGAAGTCACATTGAAGGATTTTTAAAGAATTTATTTGCAAATGAAGGTGGAAAATAAGTATTTGGTCAATAACAAAAGTTCATCTCAATACTTTGTTATATACCCTTTGTTGGCAACGACAGAGGTCAAACGTGTTCTGTAAGTCTTCAATCAATCAATCAATGTTTATTTATAGCCCAATATCACAAATGTTACATTTGTCTCAGTGGACTTCACAGTTTGTACAGAATATCAGTATGACAATACGACACCCTCTGTCCTCAGACCCTCTGTCCTCAGACCCTCTGACCTTAGACCCTCTGTCCACAGACCCTCTGTCCTTAGACCCTCTGTCCTCAGACCCTCTGTCCTCAGACCCTCTGTCCTCAGACCCTCTGTCCTCAGACCCTCTGTCCTTAGACCCTCTGTCCTCAGACCCTCTGTCTTCAGACCCTCTGTCCTTAGACCCTCTGTCCTCAGACCCTCTGTCCTTAGACCCTCTGTCCTTAGACCCTCTGACCTTAGACCCTCTGTCTTTAGACCCTCTGTCCTCAGACCCTCTGTCCTTAGACCCTCTGTCCTCAGACCCTCTGACCTTAGACCCTCTGTCCTTAGACCCTCTGTCCTTAGACCCTCTGTCCTAAGACCCTCTGACCTTAGACCCTCTGTCCTTAGACCCTCTGTCCTCAGACCCTCTGTCCTTAGACCCTCTGTCCTCAGACCCTCTGACCTCAGACCCTCTGTCCTTAGACCCTCTGACCTCAGACCCTCTGTCCTCAGACCCTCTGTCCTTAGACCCTCTGACCTTAGACCCTCTGTCCTCAGACCCTCTGACCTTAGACCCTCTGTCCTCAGACCCTCTGTCCTCAGACCCTCTGTCCTTAGACCCTCTGACCTTAGACCTCTGTCCTTAGACCCTCTAGACCCTCTTCCTTAGACCCTCTGTCCTTAGACCAGCGGTGTCAAACTCAATTTCATCGCGGGCCACATTCGCATAAAGGTTGCACTCAAAGGGCCGGTTGTAATATATAAATATAATATATATATATATATATATATATATATATATATTACATGATTGCCTCTGAATTTGATTATTATTAGATAGGATAATAACTTAGTAACTACTTCTGAAAGCAGAAGTCCAGGGAAAATAATTGCAAGTCTCTTCAGTGGGCATGTCAGAAAACGAGATGCATTGTGGGTAGTTTATGGGCAACCTGCTCATGTAAACTGGCATGTAACCGTATAATAAACGTATTATATTCGTTGCAAGCTCTTGCGGGGCCACATGAAATGAAGTTGCGGGCCGGGATTGGCCCCCGGGCCTTGAGTTTGAGACCCCTGCCTTAGACCCTCTGACCTTAGACCCTCTGACCTTAGACCCTCTGTCCTTAGACCCTCTGACCTCAGACCCTCTGTCCTCAGACCCTCTGTCATTTTACCCCCTGACCTTAGACCCTCTGTCCTCAGACCCTCTGACCTTAGACCCTCTGTCCTTAGACCCTCTGACCTTAGACCCTCTGACCTTAGACCCTCTGACCTCAGACCCTCTGTCCTCAGACCCTCTGTCATTTTACCCCCTGACCTTAGACCCTCTGTCCTCAGACCCTCTTACCTTAGACCCTCTGTCCTCAGACCCTCTGTCCTTAGACCCTCTGACCTTAGACCCTCTGTCCTCAGACCCTCTGACCTTAGACCCTCTGTCCTTAGACCCTCTGACCTTAGACCCTCTGACCTCAGACCCTCTGACCTTAGACCCTCTGTCCTTAGACCCTCTGACCTTAGACCCTCTGTCCTTAGACCCTCTGACCTTAGACACTCTGTCCTCAGACCCTCTGACCTTAGACCCTCTGTCCTTAGACCCTCTGACCTTAGACCCTCTGTCCTTAGACCCTCTGACCTCAGACCCTCTGACCTTAGACCCTCTGACCTTAGACCCTCTGTCCTTAGACCCTCTGTCCTTAGACCCTCTGTCCTTAGACCCTCTGACCTCAGACCCTCTCATTGTACAAGGAAACACTTCCAGAGAAAACCCACAGTCTAAGGGAACATGGAGAAACCTCAGGGAGAGCAGCAGAGGAGGATCCTCTCCAGGACGGACAGACTGCAATAGATGCCGTGTGTAAATTGAAAAGATAACACATTTGCAACATAGGTAGTCCAGATGTTTGGAAATGCATGTGTGTATAATAGGATATCATATCATACAGTGTGCATTCAGGCCCCGTCTCCTCCAACAAAGCAGCCTAAATACATGAGAGATAGGAAAGGAAACCCCCTGAGATCAGACTGGGTTGTGTCCGAGCCTCGGGGACCGGCTGGTGTCCGAGCCTCGGGGACCGGCTGGTGTCCGAGCCTCGGGGACCGGCTGGTGTCCATGGAGCATCCGGTGAAGGTGGGAGCAAACATCAGGCGGGGGAATATTTTTAGGCTCTTCTTCCAGCGCTGTCTCTCTCTCTCTGTTATCTCTCAGCCTCTCACCATTCAGAGAGGAGGAGGAGGAGGAGGAGGAGGAGGAGTGAGCAGAGCAGGAACACTGGCAGTGTGTAATCTGCTGCTGGATTCTCTCCGTGGGATTATCTGGACGTTTCCTTCTTTCTTTTACCGCGTTTTTGCCGATTCTTTGAAGTCGTTGGACGTGTGATTGCGCGACAAGACGTAACATCCCGAGAGACTTCATTCACTGCCGGAGCGCCAGTACTTGAACGCACCACCCGAAGGAGAGAGAATCCCGCCCGCAGCCATGTGCGTCTACAGAAAAACTTAAATGGAAACGGATGAATCCCCCAGCATGCTTTGTGGCTTTTTCTCTGGGTTAAAAAGCAAGGAGTCGTGTTTGAAGCGAAGAAGGTTTCAACTTCCAAACTCCTGATTTATTCATCCAGAGCCGATCAATAATTAAAGGCTACAAAGTCGACAGGCAGAGCGTTCAGACCGTCCGACTGCAGAGAATCCAACTTCCTGCACTTTGAGGACCAAACGTGCAAAAATAAAAACACGTTTCTGCACTTTTTTAAAAACGGATTCAACAATTCTTCAGATTAGTTTGACGTGTTGTCGCTTAATCTGCTGTGGAGGCGCTTCAG
The DNA here is from genome assembly GCA_023974075.1 of Chaenocephalus aceratus. NCBI lineage: Eukaryota > Metazoa > Chordata > Actinopteri > Perciformes > Channichthyidae > Chaenocephalus > Chaenocephalus aceratus. The sequence goes on along the minus strand of JAMFTG010001459.1, from coordinate 16,403 downwards.
GATGTCGTCTGACGGCCAATACATAATGACAAATGTTTATTATTTCCTGATCCGTCGTATTAAGATAAGAAGTACTTTATTGATCCCAATGTAGGACATGTTTGCAGTTCAGCAGCTTAAAAAGACAAGGCATTGAACATTACAGAAATCAAAAGACTGGAAGTAAACAATTCAAAAGGTAAACACAAATAGAAATAAAATAGCATTACAAAAGGACTTTATTCTCGCTCAGTCATCGAAAACCCTCCGAAGAAATGTCGTCTGAGAGGAAACCAGCGTGCTTCAAACCCTAAGGATGTACTTTCTTTCATCCTGATGTTTTCATCTTCTCTTGAATCCGGACTGTGACTCAGCTGCGTCTCAACGTTTCTCCCCACGGAGCGACCGCAACACCTTCAAGACTCAAGACTCAAGACTCAAGATTCAAGGCTTTTATGTCATTCGTACTGAGCTCCAGTTTAGATATGGCACTGAAATCTGAGGCTCCTCCAACAGAGAAACACAATATAACAGATCAAATTGTAAATACAAATCAAATAGAATAGAAATAGTGCAGTAAGAGTCTATATACAATATGATGGATTAGATAGTTAATTAGTAAGTTGCAAACAGATGGATGTTCTTCACAGAGTGCAGGAGTTTAACAGTCTTACGGCCTGTGGGGTGAAACTGTCTCCGAGTCTGGTGGCTTTAAATATGATGTATGTATTTCAACACATTAATCTCAGAAAAGAGAAGAGATGAATGAAGCCAGATTTGAGCTAATAGCTACCTTCCATCTGCAGTCCTTTCCGACCTGACCTTTCAGCCTCGCTGCCGTTTCCTATCGGACATGTTTGGTGTTTTTCACTGAAGAAGCGAGCGTCCTCAGAGGTTTGTTCCTCTGGTTCTCGGGGAGATGGCGGCGGCCATCGCCAGCTCCCTGATCCGACAGAGGCGTCAGGCCCGAGAAAACAACACGGAGAAAGTGATCACCAACAACAAGAGGAGGACGAGTCCCAGCAAAGACAAAGACCCGCGGTCTCTGTGCGAGAGACACATCTTCAGCGTCTTCAGCAAGGTGCGCTTCTGCAGCGGCAAGAAGAGGCCGGCCAGACGGAAACCAGGTGACCAGAACACATCAGAATCAGATCAGAATGCATAGAGTGGTGGTTGCAAGATCTCACATTCACCCGACAACTCAGCGTCCTTAAGGTCTGTGGTTAAAACTGATCGATCCTCTACGACAGGGGTAGGCAAGTAAGTTTGGCCGTGGGCCAATTGTTTGCTGAGCCACAAGATGGCGGGCCAGAACATAATCAAAGCCTAATTCAAGGAATTGATTTTGGTAAGAGGGCGCAGCGCCACTGTTCCCCGGTTCAGAAAGAACTCTGATATCGCTGATGACCCTCCCCATCAACACTCTGATGCGCAGTCAGGTCCGCTGATTGGTTCACTGATGATATAGGCGCCCAATCCAGAGCCTCTGGCTAGACCCGCCCAAAGGGAGGCTCGTCCTCTCTAGCCCCATTTCAGTCCCAAAGCCGGGGCTATTATCTGTATTTTAACAGACTTATCTTTTAAATTGAGGTGTATTTATTGTTCTCTTCAAAGTAAATTTTTCTCTGAAATGTTAGGGAAGATGGTCCTCCCTTTCCTCAATGGACGAGCCTCCACTGAGTAAAGTAGAGTTACTAACTAGGTAGCAGTGTTATTTAACATACTTTTATTCTGATAAATTCTCTGTGTTTTTGGCATTTATTTGAGTGTTTGCCCATTTGAGAGGCTTGAGGGGCAACAGAGGACGCATGGACAACTGGAATCCTTTTTCCTTTTCTTTATTTCAACTTTTCAAGGACACATTAGGATTCTTTCAGGTTGAAAACCTTTAAAAAATATTAAAGGACAAAATAAATCAATTACAACAGCGTAAAAAACTTGTTTTTCGGGTGTTTTGTTTGATTTTAAATAAACAAAGTCTTGGCTTTCAGAATATGGAACTTTTATTTCCAAATCACACGATAAATACATGTTTGAAGCTTGTAAAGGGAATATGACAGCTCTCCCTCGCGCTCTGCTCTTCCACTGCGCCGCTTCCCCTCCCTCCGCTGACATTATGAATGTATATGTCGGGACAGAATTTATTTTACCGGACAAATTCGAAACTTACCGGTCATGTTTCAATAATAATAATAATAAGAATGGTGTAGCAAAGTTTCCGTTAGCAGGTAATCACCGGACTATGACAGGATATGCTGATGTTTAAAACTCAGTTAATGGGAGTAATTGTTATATTGCTTCAGTTTATAATCGTTACAGATCGAAAACTTCAGATTCATTTTTCAATAAATGATTCCACAAACAACAAACAACATAATTATTACATTCAAACAAACTACTTGTAGTAGATGAAGTACATTATTCAAACGTTTACATTAACTTTGGATAATAACACGGGAGAAACGGATCCTCTCTTTTCCCCTCTCCCTCCCTCTCTCTCCTGACAGCCCGTCAGTTTCTCATGCAGCGCGCTAAACAGTGGGCGGGGCTTCAGGTGATTATGCAGCAGCTGATCTGATCTCTCTCGGTCCGGTTATACTTCACTCGCGTTTATGTCCATATCGATCAGATCCAGCTCCCCTGTTCGGCCTTTATAGAGAGCACCGATCAAACTATTAAGAGTGAATATCGGCCGATAATGTCCGGCGGCCGATCAATCGGAGCATCCCTAATTATTACCAGACATTTTGACCAACAGGTTTTGAATTTACCGGTTTTTAATGAATTTTACCAGATAAAAACCGGTAATTACCAGCTAACAGAAACCCTGATGTGCGACTCAAGGTCCTATGTTGTAAAAAAAAAAAAAAAAAAAATCTCAAAATATTATTTTATTTTTGATTCTCAAAATTACGGGCCAGATATTATTGCTGGCGGGCCAACAATGGCCCGCGGGCCGCCTATTGCCGACCCATGCTCTACGAGATTATATACGTCAGTAAATACTTAGCGGTGGTGACGTGAAGTCATGTGACCGTGCTGTAGCTCCTTTATAGCCCAACATTAGCCTCCTTTAGCTTAGCGGTGGTGACGTGAAGTCATGTGACCGTGCTGTAGTCCTTTATAGCCCAACATTAGCCCTTTAGCTTAGCGTGGTGACGTGAAGTCATGTGACCGTGCTGTAGTTCCTTTATAGCCCAACATTAGCCACCTTTAGCTTAGCGGTGGTGACGTGAAGTCATGTGACCGTGCGCTGTAGTTCCTTTATAGCCCAACATTAGCCTCCTCCAGCTTAGCGGTGGTGACGTGAAGTCATGTGACCGTGCTGTAGTTCCTTTATAGCCCAACATGAGCCACCTTTAGCTTAGCGGTGGTGACGTGAAGTCATGTGACCGTGCTGTAGTTTCCTTTATAGCCCAAACATTAGCCTCCTCCAGCTTAGCGGTGGTGACGTGAATCATGTGACCGTGCTGTAGTTCCTTTATAGCCCAACATTAGCCACCTTTAGCTTAGCGGTGGTGACGTGAAGTCATGTGACCGTGCTGTAGTTCCTTTATGCCCAACATTAGCCTCCTTTAGCTTAGCGGTGGTGACGTGAAGTCATGTGACCGTGCTGTAGTTCCTTTATAGCCCAACATTAGCCTCCTTTAGCTTAGCGGTGGTGACGTGAATCATGTGACCGTGCTGTAGTTCCTTTATAGCCCAACATTAGCCGCCTTTAGCTTAGCGGTGGTGACGTGAAGTCATGTGACCGTGCTGTAGTGCCTTTATTTGATAGCCCAACATAGCCCTCCTTTTAGCTTAGCGGTGGTGACGTGAAGTCATGTGACCGTGCTGTAGTTCCTTGATAGCCCAACAGGATGCGTGATTATTTGTTCATAAAGGAAACAGTGATGCATTCAATAATTGTCTCTTTATCCCAAA
>JAMFTG010001459.1:0-7500 GCA_023974075.1 Chaenocephalus aceratus | reverse complement strand
CTGCAGCGCCCCCTACAGGCCAGGAGGGGGAGGAGGAGGGGAACTCCCTTTGTAACACTCCCTCTGTTCAGCAACAACCACACCGACGACGACAAAACAAAAAAAGAAGCTAAAAAATCTACAAGAAAAAAAAGAAAAATGTTCATGTTTTTTTGGGGAGGGGGGGGGGGGAGTCTGGTTACCAGCACCGTGAACCTGGACACTTTAGGACCCTGAAGTCTTATGATAGAAGTGTATAGTGTCTTGGGCAATGAGCACAATACGTGGCGTTAATTAGCAAATGTGGACGATAGTGAGAAGGCTTTTATTGTCATTCGTACACAGTGTAGATCTGACAGTGACCATCTGAGGCTCCTCCAACAGAGCAACACAATAACACAGATGAAATAGTGTTTTTGGAGGTTATTGAGGAATCCGTTTCTGATATTTTGAGGATCATAAATGTCAGCTTTAACCAGAAAGAGGACATCGTTGTAGTCCAAGTCTCTCCATGTAGACTCATGTGAGACCATTGATACAGAGAGCACAAGACGACCGTTATTATCTCTTCTGTGGAACATTTATCTTCCAATAAATAATCAATCCGACCCAGAGTCCCCGAAATCACCCTCATCGTCTCAGAGCCCAGAAATCACCCTCATCGTCCCAGAGTCCCGAAATCACCCTCATCGTCCCAGAGTCCCGAAATCACCCTCATCGTCCCAGAGTCCCGAAATCACCCTCATCGTCCCAGAGCCCCGAAATCACCCTCATCGTCCCAGAGTCCCCGAAATCACCCTCATCGTCCCAGAGTCCCGAAATCACCCTCATCGTCCCAGAGTCCCCGAAATCACCCTCATCGTCCCAGAGTCCCAGAAATGTCCCTCATCGTCCCAGAGTCCCCGAAATCACCCTCATCGTCCCAAAGTCCCCGAAATCACCCTCATCGTCCCAGAGTCCCCGAAATCACCCTCATCGTCCCGAGCCCAGAAATCACCCTCATCGTCCCCGAGCCCAGAAATCACCCTCATCGTCCCCGAGCCCAGAAATCACCCTCATCGTCCCAGAGTCCCCGAAATCACCCTCATCGTCCCCGAGTCCCCGAAATCACCCTCATCGTCCCAGAGTCCCCGAAATCACCCTCATCGTCCCAGAGCCCAGAAATCACCCTCATCGTCCCAGAGTCCCCGAAATCACCCTCATCGTCCCAGAGTCCCCGAAATCACCCTCATCGTCCCAGAGCCTCGAAATCACCTTCATCGTCCCAGAGTCCAGAAATCACCCACATCGTCCCAGAGTCCCGAAATCACCCTCATCGACCCAGAGTCCCGAAATCACCCTCATCGACCCAGAGTCCCGAAATCACCCTCATCGACCCAGAGTCCCGAAATCACCCTCATCGACCCAGAGTCCCGAAATCACCCTCATCGACCCAGAGTCCCCGAAATCACCTTCATCGTCCCAGAGTCCAGAAATCACCCCCATCGTCCCAGAGTCCAGAAATCACCCTCATCGTCCCAGAGTCCCCGAAATCACCCTCATCGACCCAGAGCCCCGAAATCACCCCCATCGTCCCAGAGTCCCCGAAATCACCCTCATCGTCCCAGAGTCCCCGAAATCACCCTCATCGTCCCAGAGTCCCGAAATCACCCACATCGTCCCAGAGTCCCGAAATCACCCTCATCGACCCAGAGTCCCGAAATCACCCTCATCGACCCAGAGTCCCCGAAATCACCCTCATCGACCCAGAGTCCCCGAAATCACCCTCATCGTCCCAGAGTCCCCGAAATCACCCTCATCGACCCAGAGTCCCGAAATCACCCTCATCGTCCCAGAGTCCCCGAAATCACCCTCATCGACCCAGAGCCCCGAAATCACCCTCATCGACCCAGAGTCCCCGAAATCACCCTCATCGACCCAGAGTCCCCGAAATCACCCTCATCGTCCCAGAGTCCCGAAATCACCCTCATCGTCCGAGAGCCCAGAAATCACCCCCATCGACCCAGAGCCCCGAAATCACCCTCATCGTCCCAGAGTCCCCAAAATCACCCTCATCGTCCCAGAGCCCAGAAATCACCCTCATCGTCCCAGAGTCCCGAAATCACCCTCATCGTCCCAGAGCCCTGAAATCACCCTCATCGTCCCAGAGTCCAGAAATCACCCTCATCGTCCGAGAGCCCAGAAATCACCCTCATCGTCCCAGAGTCCCCAAAATCACCCCCATCGTCCCAGAGCCCCCAAAATCACCCTCATCGTCCCAGAGCCCAGAAATCACCCTCATCGTCCCAGAGTCCCGAAATCACCCTCATCGTCCCAGAGTCCCCGAAATCACCCTCATCGTCCCAGAGTCCCCGAAATCACCCTCATCGTCCCACCAGGAGACATTCTGTGCCTCTCTAGCATGAACTTTGGGGTCTTCAACATGTCCGGTTCACTTTAGGACTCTATGAGCTGGAAGCAGACGGGGAGGGGGTCGATGGGAGGAATAATAACCAGGACCATGATGATGATTTACATGTTATGCAAAAAGCCCTGCTGGTGGCTCTCCATGAATCATCGCTGAGACTCTGAAGCTTTCAGCCACCTCACGTCCTGATGAACGCTCGCACTTTCACGCGCTTCTTCTTCTGCTTGTCCGTGCTGTTCTGTCCAATCAGAGAGAAGAGTTTCTGTTCGTGCATCATCTTCGTTGTTTTGCTATTGTTTTTCGGGGGATGCAGAGGGATAAACTAGTCCCAGAGGCGGAGGGATACGGAGGCAACCTGGTTTCTAGAAGCTTCCAGGAGCAGATTTCTGTATGTTCTGCAGAATCGTCACATTCCTGCGATATTTAGTCAGCTTTTACTCGGACTTCCTCCCATCCAGGCGACTTCCCTCTCACTTCAGAGACGTGGAACTATCGTAGCTCGTATTAATCAGACGTCATCGATCGCTTTGTGTTCAGAGGCGGAGGGTAACGTAAAAAGGTTAAAGGACATGGCCTGTCCCTCTTTCCTCGTCTTGATTACCATATTTAGAGGAAATAAAAAAGTAGGAACTGAAATAAAAAGTTTAAAGTCATCGATAAAGAAGAGAAAATATGACAAAAGCTAATTTAAACTTGGATTAAAAAAATATAAGGATTCTGTCGATTTTAGAAAAGGGACAAAAACACTGATGATGTTCTGCTGGACGGAGGAAGCTCGTTTGAAATCAGTAATCTTGAGGAATGTGAACAAAGCTCCGTACTTCGTGATGCGTTCAGGGACTGAGCGGGTTTGATGTTTTTTTGGGTGTTTGAGGATTAACACTACTACACTAACAGCTGATTGAGTTTTCACGCTGCATGTTTTTTGACTATTCGGGGGGGGGGGGGTGTTGTGATGCAGTCGTCACGCTGCGCTCTGATTGGTGCACTTTAAAAAAGAAGGGGGGTCGGGCACCTTTATCCCACCTGTCAACCCCCGATTAATATCACAGCAGCTTCCTGATTGGTTATGTTTATCACGCTGATTGTATTGTTGGATTTAAAATATATTTGATTTTGAAATTCAGTCAAAACCGCGGCACGTCATCAGCGTAGAGGCGCGTTTTGTTTTACTGATGCACTAAATTGTACAAAATTAATCATTTAAATCAAACATTTCTACATGTCTTGCTCACATTGCAGGTTTGATTATTGATGAGTCCAAATGTATTATTTTTAACTCGTAAAGAACCAGAAAAGTCAGTTTCTAAAGGTTTTAGCGTGCAGTGAACGCACCATACCTCGCGAAACACGTCTTTAAGTCATGAGGCGTTCAGTAAACCTGGGAATCCGGAGGCTCTCTGACTCAGCCATGATAGAAAACACTGAAATTGTTAAATTGTGGAAAATGATGTTAGCGTATTTACTAAGTGCAAAACTAGTGTGTTTCTGGCGTCAGCTCCTCTCAGAGTCCGTGGTGCGTTCAGGTGTCGGCTGATTGGAGGATTTGGGGACTTTATTCTAACACTGCCCTGCTTCGTTGAGACGAAGAGAACTGCCTGATTTGAAGCTGTTTCACTGCGACCTCGTCTCATATTCCTCATCCTCACCCCTGAACAAAAACACACAAAAAAAACCCCTTAATGTATTTATTTATTTCTCAGTTTCTAAATGGAAACAAACAGCTTCGCTTCCTGTAAATATTTATATTATTATTATTATTTATTTTTAATGTGAGACGTTGAGACGAGGCGCTGCACTGCCCGACCGTCAACCTGCAGAACCTTCATCTTCCTCTCCCTCCTCATCCCCCTCCTCCTCCTCTTCCTCTACTTGATCCCTTTATTCCTCAGAGGTTTTCCAGAAGCATCTTCCCACTCTTCCCAGTTTACAGTAAACAACAACAACAACAGGCTCCACTTCCTGTTTGTTTATCCTCAGCGTTATAAAATCACTGCCTTCCTATAAATAATAATACTATCAATAATCTCTTTAAATGTTTGATAAAGTACGCGGAGCAGAGAAGCATTTCTTAACAGGATTGTGTTGCGTAGGTTTTGCACTTTTTCTCATTAATAGAAATTACATTTGGACTTTTTGCTGATTTTTTATGAAGCGTTTTGTCTCAAATTGTTCCTCAGGTCATTGTCAGGTAATTATATCATTTCATTTTGAGAAATCTCATTTATTTGTACAGCTGCATGATTTCTTGTTCTATTTAAAAAAAATATTAAGTAAAATATCTGTTTGTTTTTTTAAATCAAGTTTGACCCCTGCTCTTCTTCATCCAGAAATAATGCAAACTCCATCAAATAGGAATTTAAAGCCACATTTTTTATAATTAAAATTCCTAATTTGCATTCGGGATACAAAGATCAAAAAGTTGAATCAAAATAAAATAAATAAATACAATTAGAGATGAATCCCTAAAAAGGTGCATTAGAGCTTCAGACTGCAGACTGGGAATTAAACGTTTACTTTTGAATTCATTCAAAGATGCTTTTTGGGAAACTTTGTGTCCTCCAATCAGCCGACGCACGAAACCTTCAGAATAAAAGACAAGTTTTAATTTAGAGGAAAACGTAATCATAATGCTGACATTATCTGACGCTCCGTCATTAACCACGCTGCTGATTCTGCCGCCTTTTTGAATTCAGTAAATTGAGGGGGCGGGGCTACTGAGCTCGACTCTGATTGGCTGCAACGGCCCGGGATTTTTCTTTGGTCCATTTGGTTGCAAATGGACGGACGGATGGATGGACTGAAAGAAAGGAAGGAACCAATCCAAATCCACCGTACTGCCTCTGAGAGAAAGTCTTCCAGTTCGGGGTTTCGGGGTCGGACCAAAACGAGGATTTTAACGGGAACGCTCGCGGCGTTTCACCGTTAGCTCCTCCGGTCCGAGAGGGGAATGTTTGTTCATGTTCATGAGACTTCAACCAAAACACTCGACAGGAATGTTGAAACACGAGAGTCCTCTTTATAAACGTCTAACGCTGCCTTCAGGGCCCGCCAGGAAATCACGTTAAAGTAAATTATACTTTACATTTCTTCCTCTAAAAGGAGCAATTAAGAAATTAAATGTTAATTGGAATTTAATGAGAGCGCCTTCAGACTGATTTAAAAAGGAAATGTTTATATTTATTTATTAAAGTTACCTTTTTAAAATCAAATTGGGAATTTAAAGACATGTTGATTTATTTGTTTTTTATCACTTCCAATGCATTTCTCAAATAATGTAACCGTAATGACCAGATGGACGTTGATTGGTCCTAAAATAGGAATTACATTAATGTCCAGATGACGTAAACGTGTATTTACGGTACATCTAGCGTCCCCTGAAGGCAGCATGAGTGTGTAAACAGGACGTAGAAAGAGTAGAAAGGACTCTGCAGTTAAAGAGTCAGCAGCAGGTCGGCTTTTAATCTGATTTCACGTCCTAATAACTTCCCATGAATCCGTAATGAGCTGATAATGAGGTTCAGTTTATCCGTCAGACCTGCTGCTGCTCTGTCTGTAACTTTATCCAAAAAAAACGAGGCTCGGCCTGTTGCATAATGATGATGTCATCGCCCGCACACAGACAGAGGATGACGACGAGCTGCTTGAAAAAAATTTCTTTTGTTGTTTCGCTGCACCTTTTTCTGACACACCTTCATATAACGCATCATATATTAGAGAAAAACTAAAAAAGTCATCGCAAATACGCAGCAGGATGAAAACGATTATTGAAAATAAAAAGGTAATAAAAGCTTCTGTGTCTTCTCGTCTTTCTGAGTTCTGTTTATCAAGTCTGATCAGGTGTTAGTGACTGCAGGAGATGTCTTAATGTACTTAGTTATACTTAGTAATGTCAGAAATGTGAGAGACCACTGTTACATCCCTCTTACTCCATTCTAATTATCTGTGGAGTACCACAAGGCTGCATACTGGGCCCCCTTTTATTTTCCATAGCGCTGCACATTGGGGTATTTTTTAACAAAATATAACATATTCTACCTGCATTACCCCAACAAGTTTCCCTTTACCATAAATCTAAATAAAACGGAGGTCTTCATTTTCCATCCAGCAGACAAAATACTAACCAGGCTTTATTGTGAAAGGTCAGAAGGAAAGCAGGGGATCTGGTATTCGCTGCATTGCTTTATTGGGGTCTATTTTAACAAAATAAAATATCTTGTTCGTTGTTTGCATTGAAGCTTCCTTAAACTGAACCAGGCTTTCATTCATTGTTTATTTTTTCAATTCAATATTCCTCCACAGGATTACCCTTTTCTCTCACTGTGGGCAATAAAGAACAAACTAGGGCTTTTATTGTGAAAGGTAAAGAAGAACTCATTACCTGTATATTAAAAAGAATGGACAAAATTTGATTGATCCGTTTATCAAACTCAGTTAGAAACGCTCTTGTTTTGAAATTCAGTTGTATGGCCTTCAAAGTAAAAGATTTCAAGCTGCTTCAAAGTTAAAGAAGCTTTTTCTCAATAAGATCCTTCAAAGTAAAAGTCCTGAATCTGTCTCAATCAGAAATAGTATTTAAGAAATTCCAGGAAATAGTCCTCTTGCTCCTTCATAATAAAACTTTTACTAAACTTCACAATAATAATAATAATAATGCATTTTATTTATATAGCGCTTTTCACAACTCAAAGACGCTTTTGACGCTTTGGACAATAGAGTCCTCTCAATCTCTTTCACAATAAAAGCCTTTCTAATCATCTCTGAGCTGCTCTTATTCACAATAAAAGCTTTAAAGGGGACCTATCATGCAAAATGCACTTTAGTAGGTCTTTTATACATGAATATATGTCCCCGGTGTTCCAGGGAACTCACCAAGTGTCAGAAAACATAACCCTCTCTCTTTTCCTCCGTACCCAAATCTCTTTAAAAGGGGCTGCAACAGATCTGATGCAGACTGATCCAGATGTTAACACTGTCCTGACTTCAGGACGGTGGCACTACGGCTATTGGGCCAACTCCACCAATCAGGAGGAGACAGCCACGGACATTGCCGTTCAAAAGCGCTGGAGACGCTGTAGTACATATGCCAGGCCTGTAGATGGCGCTGCTCTCAC
>JAMFTG010001458.1:0-26278 GCA_023974075.1 Chaenocephalus aceratus | reverse complement strand
GCGATGGAGTCAAAGCTGTTTCACATGAGAGGCCCTCGTGCTGGAAACCCACCCCAGCAGGGGGTCTGGGGGGATTCTCAGAAATACTAACAAACTAGGCATTCTGGTTCTCTGAGAAGAGAATAGATACATCTATTGCTCCCCGACGTGTTCATAACATGTGATGCCATTGTGTCACGTAGTTCTGACAGCTCGCTGCTCCTCGCGGAGAGGGAGCAACGAGGAGAGGGTCTGAAGGACTTTGTGGGGGAGGGGAGATAGCCCCCATTGCTCTGTGACCTGTCAGTCATCAGACCGGGGGCCATATCTCATCATGTGTTCATTGTATCTGAAGTCGTACCCATGGATGTATAAAGAACAGTTCTACCGCAAAGCTATTCTCCGTGGGGACTTCCGGCAACACTCTTGATTCTGATTGGCCAGAAGACTCGAAAAAACATCAAAGATGTTTTATTGAGAAGATGATCACTACGTGACAGAAGCTTTCAAAACAGTTTATGGTCTCCGGTACTTCCGGTCCAACACCGACTGCACGCGCAGCGTTAGAACATCGGCCTTCAAAATAAAAGTTTGACTTTTTTCCCAAAAAACAAATAATTTTTTTTTGTATTCTTTGTTCTTCCCTCACACATCCGCGACCCACTCGAGACGAGTCCGCGACCCACTCGAGACGAGTCCGCGACCCACTCGAGACGAGTCCGCGACCCACTCGAGACGAGTCCGCGACCCACCAGTTGAGAACCACTTTCATAGACATTTGATCTTTGTAAACATGATTATTTGCACCTGATGAAATATGACCTTTATATAACTTAATATTTACAGAAAGCAGAACCATCCAAACGGGCCACAAGAAGAAAGAGAGGATATCCAGTTATTATGAGGACAAAGGACGAGAGACGTGTCCCTCTAATGACCTGCTGGTTGACCCCAGCTGCTCCTCTGGGGTACCTGAAGGGAAAGGGTTAATGCCCCTGAGTGTTAGAGGTACAGACAGACCCTGAATGCACCCCCCCCCCCCCCCCCTGAATGATGAGACGGACTCAGAGTTCAGTTTCAGTTTTATAGACATCTGATGAATAGATCTGTAATATAAACAAGCCCCGCCCCCTCCATCACAATAAATAATCTGACCTCTGACCCCCCCTCAGGCCTTTGGCACGTTACCACGGTGAGCCCCTCTGCTCACATTGTTACCATAGTTACCAAACTTTATAAAAAGGGAGCCCCCTCTCACCAAAAAAAAAAAGTTTTGCTCATTCACACATCGACCAATCAGATCGCAGCCTCAGCGACGCCTTCAAAGTCGGGTTTTTCTGCTGCTCCAAAACCAGAAGTATAAATATCATGTTATCATCTCAGGGGCGATTAAAACTGGACTAAACTGGAATAATCTGGGAGCATGACATCATGAACCGAAACCTGGAGACTGAAGACCCCCTGAACCTCCACCTGACACACACACACACACACACACACACACACACACACACACAGTCATAGGTCCAGCAGCTTCTGGTGCAGGTACTGCTTCACGTCCTCGATGCCGCTCAGCTTCTCCAGCTCGTGGTACGGCAGCTGAGAGGGACAAGAGAACGGGTTAGCTTAGCATCATGCTAGCACAGAGCTTAGCGTAGCTGTGAGTGAGAGACAGTGTGTGTGTGTGTGTGTGTGTGTGTGTGTGTGTGTGTGTGTGTGTACCTGCAGCAGTGTGTACCCCAGCAGCCTCAGGTGGCGGTCCCTCATGGATCTGGAGCCCACCAGCACCTGGGAGTTGTGGCAGTAATGCCACTTATCGTTAACGGAGAGCACCACCCTGCAAACACAGCATGACATCATCATGACATCATCATGACATCATCATGACATCATCATGACATCAGCATTCAGAGCAGTAACTGTTATGAACATCCTGAGTGTCCTCCTCCAACGTGAGAGCAGCATGCTAACAAAGGCGTCCCAGACGGGATGTGTGATGGAAGAGCATCAGGACGGTTTGAGGCATTTTGAGTTTTTGACAAAAATACCAAAACATTATTTTCTTTTTTTTGTCTACTTCCATTCTTGACTACTCCAGTAATCTGCACCCCCCCCTCCTCGTACCTGCGGACGTGTCTCTGCTCGGCCTCCGGTCTGAGGGGGGGGTGCAGCCCCACGGCCCCCCCCTCACAGTAGAAGCCACAGTCCGCCCCCCCCCTCGTCCTCCAGGATCTTCCCGATGGAGAACTGGAAGAGAGGGTCTGGGGGGGGGTGCCCGGGGGGCGTCTGGGGGGGTGGGCCAGGCTGTCTGAGGGGGGGCTGCTGAGCGTGGAGCTGTTCTCTGACAGCTGTTTGTAGATCTCTGGAGCTCTGTAGGAGCCTCCGTTAGAGCCGGGGGGCAGGAAGCACTCTGAGGCCCCACCCCCTTGGACCAGAGGCTCCGCCCCTTCCTCCTCCACGAATGGAGAAAACTTTTGGAACTCTGACGTCACCACGGCAATCACAGAGTCAACCGCAGGGGACGCCACGGCAACAGCAGGACGCCACCGGCAGAACCCGACCAGAGGGGCCAATCAGCAACAAGAAGTCTGAGAACCAAGAACAGATGACACACCTGAGTAACACACCTGAGTACTGTAGTACTGTGTCGCATATCTGCATACCTGTGTAGTGTAGAGTATACCTGTGTAGTGTAGAGTATACCTGTGTAGTTTAACTGTGTAGTGTAGAGTAGAGTATACCTGTGTAGTTTAACTGTGTAGTTTAACTGTGTAGTGTAGAGTATACCTGTGTAGAGTATACCTGTGTAGTGTAGTGTAGAGTATACCTGTGTAGTGTAGAGTATACCTGTGTAGTTTAACTGTGTAGTGTAGAGTATACCTGTGTAGAGTATACCTGTGTAGTGTAGTGTAGAGTATACCTGTGTAGTGTAGAGTATACCTGTGTAGTGTAGTGTAGCGTATACCTGTGTAGTGTAGAGTATACCTGTGTAGTGTAGAGTATACCTGTGTAGTGTAGAGTATACCTGTGTAGAGTATACCTGTGTAGTGTAGTGTAGTGTAGAGTATACCTGTGTAGTGTAGAGTATACCTGTGTAGTGTAGTGTAGAGTATACCTGTGTAGTGTAGTGTAGCGTATACCTGTGTAGTGTAGAGTATACCTGTGTAGAGTAGAGTATACCTGTGTAGTGTAGAGTATACCTGTGTAGAGTATACCTGTGTAGTGTAGTGTAGTGTAGAGTATACCTGTGTAGTGTAGAGTATACCTGTGTAGTGTAGAGTATACCTGTGTAGAGTATACCTGTGTAGTGTAGAGTAACCTGTGTAGTGTAGAGTATACCTGTGTAGAGTATACCTGTGTAGTGTAGTGTAGAGTATACCTGTGTAGAGTATACCTGTGTAGTGTAGAGTATACCTGTGTAGAGTATACCTGTGCAGTGTAGTGTAGAGTATACCTGTGTAGAGTACCTGTGTAGTGTAGTGTAGAGTATACCTGTGTAGTGTAGAGTATACCTGTGTAGAGTATACCTGTGTAGTGTAGAGTATACCTGTGTAGTGTAGAGTATACCTGTGTAGTGTAGAGTATACCTGTGTAGTGTAGAGTATACCTGTGTAGTGTAGAGTATACCTGTGTAGAGTATACCTGTGTAGTGTAGTGTAGTGTAGTGTAGAGTATACCTGTGTAGTGTAGAGTATACCTGTGTAGTGTAGAGTATACCTGTGTAGTGTAGAGTATACCTGTGTAGATATACCTGTGTAGTGTAGAGTATACCTGTGTAGTGTAGAGTATACCTGTGTAGTGTAGAGTATACCTGTGTAGTGTAGAGTATACCTGTGTAGAGTATACCTGTGTAGTGTAGTGTAGTGTAGAGTATACCTGTGTAGTGTAGAGTATACCTGTGTAGTGTAGAGTTACCTGTTAGAGTATACCTGTGTAGTGTAGAGTATACCTGTGTAGAGTATACCTGTGTAGTGTAGAGTATACCTGTGTAGTGTAGAGTATACCTGTGTAGAGTATACTGTGTAGTGTAGTGTAGAGTATACCTGTGTAGTGTAGAGTATACCTGTGTAGAGTATACCTGTGTAGTGTAGAGTATACCTGTGTAGTGTAGAGTATACCTGTGTAGTGTAGTGTAGTGTAGTGTAGGTAGAGTATACCTGTGTAGTGTAGAGTATACCTGTGTAGTGTAGAGTATACCTGTGTAGAGTAGAGTATACCTGTGTAGTTTAACTTTTAGTTTTAGTCATATTTAGTCACCTTCATCCTGTTTTTATTTAGTCAAGTTTTAGTCGACTAAAAGTCTGAGCATTTTAGTCTCATTTTAGTGAAAGAAAACTAATTATTTTAGTCTACTTTTGTCAATGAAAACTGTTGAGTCTTTTTTAGTCATCAGATTATAGGCCTATAGAACATTTCAGACAAACTAGCCAAAACCAATAATTTGTCATTTTAGTATATAAATAAATAAGATTATATCTTGTCCTTATCTGATGAAGCACAGGTTGAGTGATTGAGCAGCTCTGCAGAGTACCAGCTGTGTTTTGGCCGCATCGCTTCCCTTCTGATGAAAACAATGCATTCGCTTTTTTTCTCCGCCTCATTGGAGCGAAAATGGGCCCAATGTCACATCGTTTTCTTTTCTCCCACGCCGTGGTGGCTTTAGACTTTTTCGTTGTCAGTCATTTTGACGGACAGGATCGTAACATTTCCGTCATAATCCATTATTACCCGTCGAGTGCACAATTTATCACTCACTCGCGCTGACGGGGGGGGGGGGGGGGGGGGGGGGGGGGGGTATTCGGTTAACGCGACCACTGCTCCCAAGCCCTGTTGAATAAGGTTAGTCAGACCACGAGTCAGACCACGAGTCAAGACCCGAGTCTTCCTGACAGTTCACCGTTGTGCCGCTGCCCGTGTAATTTCAAATCTACTGCCGTGCGTAGCACAGACACACAGCTGCTGCCCAGCCGCAGCACGGACACACAGCTGCTGCCCAGCCGCAGCACCGACACACAGCTGCTGCCCAGCCGCAGCACGGACACACAGCTGCTGCCCAGCCGCAGCGCAGACACACAGCTGCTGCCCAGCCGCAGCACCGACACACAGCTGCTGCCCAGCCGCAGCACCGACACACAGCTGCTGCCCAGCCGCAGCGCAGACACACAGCTGCTGCCCAGCCGCAGCGCAGACACACAGCTGCTGCCCTGCCGCAGCACCGACACACAGCTGCTGCCCAGCCGCAGCGCAGACACACAGCTGCTGCCCTGCCGCAGCGCAGACACACAGCTGCTGCCCAGCCGCAGCGCAGACACACAGCTGCTGCCCTGCCGCAGCACAGACACACAGCTGCTGCCCAGCCGCAGCGCGGACTCACAGCTGCTGCCCAGTCGCAGCGCAGACACACAGCTGCTGCCAAGCCGCAGCGCAGACACACAGCTGCTGCCCAGCCGCAGCGCAGACACACAGCTGCTGCCCAGCCGCAGCACGGGAAATGAAACTGCTGGGAGAAAAACTGACTATCAGAGATGTAACGTTATCTTTGATAATATTTCGTCTGCTCATTTTTCGTCAACGAAAGTAAAGAGAGATTTTGGCATAGTTTTTTATTTAGTAAACTACATTTGTCTCGTCACTTTTCGTCAACGATAGTGCATGATGATTTCGTTACAGTTATTGTTTACTGCCGTCGGTGCCGTCTCGTCATCGTCTGGTTTTCGTCATGGAAAAAAAGGTCGTTGACGAACATATTTCGTCATAGTTTTAGTCAACGAAATTAACACTAGTGTAGAGTATACCTGTGTAGTACATCTGTGTAGTGTAGAGTATACCTGTGTAGTATACCTGTGTAGTGTAGAGTATACCTGTGTAGTATACCTGTGTAGTGTAGAGTACACCTGTGTAGTGTAGAGTATACCTGTGTAGTGTAGAGTATACCTGTGTAGTGTAGAGTATACCTCTGTAGCACACCTGTGTAGTATACCTGTGTAGTGTAGAGTATACCTGTGTAGTACGCCTGTGTAGTGTAGAGTATACCTGTGTAGTATACCTGTGTAGTGTAGAGTATACCTGTGTAGTATACCTGTGTAGTGTATACCTGTAGTACCTGTGTAGGTATACTGTGTAGTATACCTGTGTAGTATACCTGTAGTACACCTGTGTAGTTACATGTGTAGTACACCTGTGTAGTATACCTGTGTAGTGTAGAGTATACCTGTGTAGTGTAGAGTATACCTGTGTAGTATACCTGTGTAGTGTAGAGTATACCTGTGTAGTATACCTGTGTAGTGTAGAGTATACCTGTGTAGTATACCTGTGTAGTGTAGAGTATACCTGTGTAGTATACCTGTGTAGTGTAGAGTATACCTGTGTAGTGTAGAGTATACCTGTGTAGTATACCCTGTGTAGTGTAGAGTATACCTGTGTAGTATACCTGTGTAGTGTAGAGTATACCTGGTGTAGTGTAGAGTATACCTGTGTAGTATACCTGTGTAGTGTAGAGTATACCTGTGTAGTATACCTGTGTAGTGTAGAGTATACCTGTGTAGTGTCGAGTATAACTGTGTAGTGTAGAGTATACCTGTGTAGTGTAGAGTATACCTGTGTAGTATACCTGTGTAGTGTAGAGTATACCTGTGTAGTGTAGAGTATACCTGTGTAGTATACCTGTGTAGTGTAGAGTATACCTGTGTAGTATACCTGTGTAGTGTAGAGTATACCTGTGTAGTATACCTGTGTAGTGTAGAGTATACCTGTGTAGTATACCTGTGTAGTGTCGAGTATACCTGTGAAGTATCCTGGAGCCAGTTACTTGGTCCTGTCTGTAGTTGTGTTCTCCGAGCAGCTGCCGCAGAGCCTCGCCCACCAGACCTTTATAACTGAGACACATAAACACAGATGGGTACAGGTGTGTGTGTGTGTGTGTGTGTGTGTGTGTGTGTGTGTGCAGGTGTGTCTGTGTGTGTCTGTGTGTGTTTCAGGTGTGTCTGTGTGTGTCTGTGTGGTGTTCAGGTGTGTCTGTGTGTGTTCAGGTGTGTCTGTGTGTGTTCAGGTGTGTCTGTGTGTGTCTGAGTGTGTTCAGGTGTGTCTGTGTGTGTTCAGGTGTGTCTGTGTGTGTCTGTGTGTGTTCAGGTGTGTCTGTGTGTGTCTGTGTGTGTTCAGGTGTGTCTGTGTGTGTCTGTGTGTGTTCAGGTGTGTCTGTGTGTGTTCAGGTGTGTGTGTGTGTGTGTGTGTCTGTGTGTGTGTGTGTGTTCAGGTGTGTCTGTGTGTGTCTGTGTGTGTTCAGGTGTGTCTGTGTGTGTTCAGGTGTGTCTGTGTGTGTTCAGGTGTGTGTGTCTGTGTGTGTCTGTGTGTGTGTGTCTGTGTGTGTCTGTGTGTGTCTGTGTGTGCAGGTGTTACCTGTACTTGCGGTTGGCCTCGTCTGCAGTGAGGGCGTGGTCGAACATCAGCACCTTGTGGGCGTCCTGCAGGCGGGGCCCGCTGTACTCCGGGTGCTCCAGCTCCACGGCCGCGTCCAGCAGAGACAGGTAGCGCCGCACGATCAGCGCGTACGGACTGTCTGGAGACACAGGGGGCGGAGTCACTGACGGCTCAGGCAGCTCACCTGGTGGAGCTCACCTGGTGGAGCTCACCTGGTGGAGCTCACCTGATGGAGCCTCACCTGGTGGAGCTCACCTGGTGGAGCTCACCTGGTGGAGCTCACCTGGTGGAGCTCACCTGGATAATCCCCACATATTAACACCACCTGTGTGACGAGGACACTTCAGAACACTCTCACTGACAGAAGACAACGGTCCGTTCACAGGAAGACGTCAGGATTTTGATACAAATCTACATTTTGAGAAAAAATCTGAATTTTGATAAAAAGTCGCCTCTGTGGAGAGAGACATCAAGCATGCTCATTATGGAGAGAGACATCAAGCATGCTCATTATGGAGAGAAACATCAAGCATGCTCATTTCTGACGTGGAGCTAATCTGAAGTAAACATTGAATACTGCTTTCTGTTCCTCCATCTTGTGACTGTGTGACTCCCTCTCTTGATATCAGCATGTGAAGGACACAGCTCAGGAACTAGTCTCTGTATGTGATGACTCCCTCTCTTGATATCAGCATGTGAAGGACACTGTGAAGGAACTAGTTTCTGTATGTGATGACTCCCTCTCTTGATATCAGCGTGTGAAGGACACTGCTCAGGAACTAGTCTCTGTATGTGATGACTCCCTCTCTTGATATCAGCATGTGAAGGACACTGTGAAGGAACTAGTCTCTGTATGTGATGACTCCCTCTCTTGATATCAGCATGTGAAGGACAATGCTCAGGAACTAGTCTCTGTATGTGATGACTCCTTCCATGTGAAGGACACTGCTCAGGAACTAGTCTCTGTATGTGATGACTCCCTCTCTGGATATCAGCATGTGAAGGACACTGCTCAGGAACTAGTCTCTGTATGTGATGACTCCCTCTCTTGATATCAGCATGTGAAGGACACTGCTCAGGAACTAGTCTCTGTATGTGATGACTCCCTCTCTTGATATCAGCATGTGAAGGACACTGCTCAGGAACTAGTCTCTGTATGTGATGACTCCCTCTCTTGATACCAGCATGTGAAGGACAATGCTCAGGAACTAGTCTCTGTATGTGATGACTCCTTCCATGTGAAGGACACTGCTCAGGAACTAGTCTCTGTATGTGATGACTCCCTCTCTGGATATCAGCATGTGAAGGACACTGCTCAGGAACTAGTCTCTGTATGTGATGACTCCCTCTCTTGATATCAGCATGTGAAGGACACTGCTCAGGAACTAGTCTCTGTATGTGATGACTCCCTCTCTTGATATCAGCATGTGAAGGACACTGCTCAGGAACTAGTCTCTGTATGTGATGACTCCCTCTCTTGATACCAGCATGTGAAGGACAATGCTCAGGAACTAGTCTCTGTATGTGATGACTCCTTCCATGTGAAGGACACTGCTCAGGAACTAGTCTCTGTATGTGATGACTCCCTCTCTGGATATCAGCATGTGAAGGACACTGCTCAGGAACTAGTCTCTGTATGTGATGACTCCCTCTCTTGATATCAGCATGTGAAGGACACTGCTCAGGAACTAGTCTCTGTATGTGATGACTCCCTCTCTTGATACCAGCATGTGAAGGACACTGCTCAGGAACTAGTCTCTGTATGTGATGACTCCCTCTCTTGATACCAGCATGTGAAGGACACTGCTCAGGGACTAGCTGATGCTCTGATGACTCCTTCCCTCTGGAGAGGATCACAGACACATGGGTCCTGAGGCTGGAGCTCAAGCCGGGGACCAGGAGAGTTAACATTTAAGCATTCAGGAAAAGTCATTATTTTGATAAAAAGTCTGAAATGAGATTTTGAGGAAAAGCCAGTCACAGTGTGTGTGTGTGTGTGTGTGTGTGTGTGTGTGTGTGTGTGTGTGTGTGTGTGTGTGTGTGTGTGTGTGTGTCAGGGCTAGGGTTAATCTTAGCCATGTAGGGGTCCAAGTCTTGGTACTGACTGGTGACGTTGCTGATGAAGGCGGGGGAGAAGACCCGGTGCATCACCGGGCCCGGGAAGTGTCCTAGCTGGAACAGAGACATCAGGATGTTCACGGTGGCCAGCGGCGAGTTCATCGCCTTCAGTTCCAGAACCTCTTCCAGGCGAGAGAAGAACAGCTGGTCCCTGCAGGGGCGGTAGCTCATCCGGCTGAACGGGAACACCAGCTTCTGGATCACCTGAGGACAGCGAGACACACCTGAGGACAGAGATATACCGGAGGGTCCCTGGGACCAGCTGCTAGTCCTGCTGCTACAGACTGAAGACCCTCCTCTTATAGTGAGGGTTCAGACTGACCTGGGACCAGCTGCTAGTCCTGCTGCTATAGACTGAAGACCCTCCTCTTATAGTGAGGGTTCAGACTGACCTGGGACCAGCTGCTAGTCCTGCTGCTACAGACTGAAGACCCTCCTCTTATAGTGAGGGTTCAGACTGACCTGGGACCAGCTGCTAGTCCTGCTGCTATAGACTGAAGACCCTCCTCTTATAGTGAGGGTTCAGACTGACCTGGGACCAGCTGCTAGTCCTGCTGCTACAGACTGAAGACCCTCCTCTTATAGTGAGGGTTCAGACTGACCTGGGACCAGCTGCTAGTTCTGCTGCTATAGACTGAAGACCCTCCTCTTATAGTGAGGGTTCAGACTGACCTGGGACCAGCTGCTAGTCCTGCTGCTACAGACTGAAGACCCTCCTCTTATAGTGAGGGTTCAGACTGACCTGGGACCAGCTGCTAGTTCTGCTGCTATAGACTGAAGACCCTCCTCTTATAGTGAGGGTTCAGACTGACCTGGGACCAGCTGCTAGTCCTGCTGCTACAGACTGAAGACCCTCCTCTTATAGTGAGGGTTTCAGACTGACCTGGGACCAGCTGCTAGTTCTGCTGCTATAGACTGAAGACCCTCCTCTTATAGTGAGGGTTCAGACTGACCTGGGACCAGCTGCTAGTTCTGCTGCTACAGACTGAAGACCCTCCTCTTATAGTGAGGGTTCAGACTGACCTGGGACCAGCTGCTAGTTCTGCTGCTATAGACTGAAGACCCTCCTCTTATAGTGAGGGTTCAGACAGACCTGGGACCAGCTGCTAGTTCTGCTGCTACAGACTGAAGACCCTCCTCTTATAGTGAGGGTTCAGACTGACCTGGGACCAGCTGCTAGTTCTGCTGCTATAGACTGAAGACCCTCCTCTTATAGTGAGGGTTCAGACTGACCTGGGACCAGCTGCTAGTTCTGCTGCTATAGACTGAAGACCCTCCTCTTATAGTGAGGGTTCAGACTGACCTGGGACCAGCTCCTAGTTCTGCTGCTATAGACTGAAGACCCTCCTCTTATAGTGAGGGTTCAGACTGACCTGGGACCAGCTGCTAGTTCTGCTGCTATAGACTGAAGACCCTCCTCTTATAGTGAGGGTTCAGACTGACCTGGGACCAGCTGTTAGTTCTGCTGCTATAGACTGAAGACCCTCCTCTTATAGTGAGGGTTCAGACTGACCTGGGACCAGCTCCTAGTTCTGCTGCTACAGACTGAAGACCCTCCTCTTATAGTGAGGGTTCAGACAGACCTGGGACCAGCTGCTAGTTCTGCTGCTATAGACTGAAGACTCTCCTCTTATAGTGAGGATTCAGACTGACCTGGGACCAGCTCCTAGTTCTGCTGCTACAGACTGAAGACCCTCCTCTTATAGTGAGGGTTCAGACTGACCTGGGACCAGCTGTTAGTTCTGCTGCTATAGACTGAAGACCCTCCTCTTATAGTGAGGGTTCAGACTGACCTGGGACCAGCTCCTAGTTCTGCTGCTACAGACTGAAGACCCTCCTCTTATAGTGAGGGTTCAGACTGACCTGGGACCAGCTGCTAGTTCTGCTGCTACAGACTGAAGACCCTCCCCTGTGATAAGGCTATAGTGGGGGCTGGTCCAGGCTCACCTTGCTGTCCAGGTACTCGGCCCTCTTCACCAGGAAGTCTGCGATGGTGTCCATCAGCCGGGTCTCTCGGAGGCGGTGCCGGGCAATGTACTTGGCGATCAGAGCCATGGTGTAGGGTGGTGATGCTGTCCACCTTCCTGGGCAGCTCCTCTGGGGGGGGGGGGGGGGGGGGGCACACACATTTACTTTATAAAACACTGCTCGTCTAGTCCTCGATGGAGTAGGCTTTCATGTGCATTGCCCCTTGAAGAAGACACACAGGTTCAGGTACCCCCCCCCCCCCCTCACCTGCCAGGCTGCGGATGAACCTCTCCTGGCGGTTCTGGTAGAACAGGTGCGAGCTGAAGATCGTCTCCAGGCTCTTGTTGCTCGCCTCCCGCACGCAGGCCGCCAGCATCTCGTCCAGCAGCGCCATCTCCTGGTCCCTGACGCGCGCTGACGCTCGCCAGCGTGTGCTTCACCAGGCGCAGCACCTTGCTGGGGACATGCAGACCTGATCAACCTCCATCGCCATGCCGACGGTCGCACTGACACGTCGACTGGGTGGATCCAGGAGGGACTGGGAGGGACTGGGAGTGACTGGGAGTGACTGGGAGTGACAGGGAGTGAGAGGGAGTGAGTGGGAGTGACTGGGAGTGACAGGGAGTGAGTGGGAGTGACTGCGAGTGAGTGACTGGGAGTGACTGCGAGTGAGTGACGGGAGTGAGTGGGAGTGAGTGGGAGTGAGTGACTGGGAGTGACTGCGAGTGAGTGGGAGTGAGTGACGGAGTGAGTGGGAGTGAGTGGGAGTGAGTGACGGAGTGAGTGGGAGTGAGTGGGAGTGAGTGGGAGCGGTGGAGGGGTGACTGGGAGTGAGTGACGGGTGAGTGGGAGTGAGTGGGGTGAGTGGTGCGTGGGAGTGAGTGGGAGAGGGTGAGGTGGGAGGAGTGACGGAGTGAGTGGAGTGGAGTGGGAGTGAGTGGGGTGCGTGGGAGTGAGTGGGCGAGTGACGGGTGGTGGGGTGAGTGGGCGTGCGGAGTGAGTGGAGGGTGGAGGGAGTGACTGGGAGTGAGTGGGAGTGAGTGGGAGTGAGTGGGAGTGAGTGGGAGTGAGTGGGAGTGAGTGGGAGCGAGTGAGAGGGAGTGACTGGGAGTGAGTGGGAGTGAGTGACGGAGTGAGTGGGAGTGAGTGGGAGTGAGTGGGAGCGAGTGAGAGGGAGTGACTGGGAGTGAGTGACGGAGTGAGTGGGAGTGAGTGGGAGTGAGTGGGAGTGAGTGGGAGTGAGTGGTGGGAGTGAGTGGGAGTGAGTGGGAGTGAGTGGGAGTGAGTGGGGAGTGAGTGGGAGTGAGTGACGGAGTGAGTGGGAGTGAGTGACGGAGTGAGTGGGAGTGAGTGGGAGTGACTGGAGTGAGTGGGAGTGAGTGGGAGTGAGTGGAAGTGAGTGACTGGGAGTGACTGCGAGTGAGTGGGAGTGAGTGACGGAGTGAGTGGGAGTGAGTGACGGAGTGAGTGGGAGTGAGTGGGAGTGAGTGACTGGGAGTGACTGCGAGTGAGTGGGAGTGAGTGACGGAGTGAGTGGGAGTGAGTGGGAGCGAGTGAGAGGGAGTGACTGGGAGTGAGTGACGGAGTGAGTGGGAGTGAGTGGGAGTGAGTGGGAGTGAGTGGGAGTGAGTGTGGGAGTGAGTGGGAGTGAGTGGGAGTGAGTGGGAGTGAGTGGGAGTGAGTGGGAGTGAGTGACGGAGTGAGTGGGAGTGAGTGACGGAGTGAGTGGGAGTGAGTGGGAGTGACTGGGGTGGTGGGAGTGAGTGGGAGTGAGTGGAAGTGAGTGACTGGGAGTGACTGCGAGTGAGTGGGAGTGAGTGACGGAGTGAGTGGGAGGAGCGTGACGGAGTGAGTGGGAGTGAGTGGGAGTGAGTGACTGGGAGTGACTGCGAGTGAGTGGGTGAGGACGGAGTGAGTGGGAGTGAGTGGGAGCGAGTGAGAGGGAGTGACTGGGAGTGAGTGACGGAGTGAGTGGGAGTGAGTGGGAGTGAGTGGGAGTGAGTGGAGTGAGTGGGAGCGAGTGAGAGGGAGTGACTGGGAGTGAGTGGGAGTGAGTGGGAGTGAGTGGGAGTGAGTGGGAGTGAGTGGGAGTGAGTGGGAGCAAGTGAGAGGGAGTGAGTGGGAGTGAGTGGGAGTGAGTGGGAGTGAGTGGGAGTGAGTGGGAGTGAGTGGGAGTGAGTGACGGAGTGAGTGGGAGTGAGTGATGGAGTGAGTGGGTGAGTGGGAGTGAGTGGGAGTGAGTGACGGAGTGAGTGGGAGTGAGTGGGAGTGAGTGACTGGGAGTGACTGCGAGTGAGTGGGAGTGAGTGGGAGTGAGTGACGGAGTGAGTGGGAGTGAGTGGGAGTGAGTGGGAGTGAGTGAGTGGGAGTGAGTGACGGAGTGAGTGGGAGTGAGTGGGTGAGTGGGCGTGAGTGGGAGCGCGTGAGAGGAGTGCTGGGCGTGAGTGAGAGTGAGGGTGGAGTGAGTGGGAGCGAGTGGGAGCGAGTAGGGAGTGACTGGGAGTGAGTGGGAGTGAGTGGGAGTGAGTGGGAGTGAGTGGGAGTGGAGTGGGAGTGAGAGGGAGTGAGTGGGAGTGAGTGGGAGTGAGTGGGAGTGAGTGGGAGTGAGTGGGAGTGAGTGGAGTGAGTGGGAGTGAGTGGATCCTGGGAGTAGGCTTGTTTGAGACACATTGCGGCTCGCCTCGAGAGTAGCCGATCGCAGCCGGGGGAGGTGTCAAAAAGCTCGTGTTAAGTCGGACAGCTCGGACTCGGAGTCGGCTTGACTGGCTGGGTTTGCAATGGCGGAAATTCCATTGTACCCACTGTAGACAAAGGTGATCTCCATTGCTTTATATAGGTGTGTTAATTCAGTCATGATGAGGAACCACACAGTGACTGGGTTCCAGCATTAGAAATGCTCCTCCCTCTTAATGTTTGCAAACTGATAGGTGGACAGGCTACAAATGATCAGGCCCTTCAGATCCGCACACATGAAGCTTCATGAGCTGAACTGAACAGACCTGCTGTGTTAACTCTTTAGCTGCCACTTTAAGCTTTATGATGTGTACAACATGGATGTAATTTGATTTAATCTTGCCATTTTAAATGATGTATTCAATAAATAAGGTTAAACCAAATCATTACATTAGATTTTATTTTAATGATTTGGTTTTCAACTAAAGAGAAACGTCATTGTTATTGCACATATTACAGGTACTGAGTGAGAACGAAATGCAGTTTAGCTTCTAACGGTTTGCAACAAGCAGAGACAGTGGAAACGTAATGTACAACAATCTACAGAATAACATTACACTAGATATCAGCCTGAGAGCAGTATATGAATAGTGGTGTATTAATACACTAGATATCAGCCTGCGAGCAGTATGAACAGTGTGTATTAATACACTAGATATTCAGCCTGAGAGCAGTATGAACAGTGTGTATTACTACCACTAGATATCAGCCCCTGGAGGAGGCAGTATGAACAGTGTGTATTAATACACTAGATATCAGCCTGAGAGCACGTTATGAACAGTGTGTATAATTACCACTAGATATCAGCCTGAGCCGTATGACAGTGGATAATACACTAGATATTCAGCTGAGAGCAGTATGAACAGTGTGTATTAATACACTAAGATATCAGCCTCGAGAGCAGTATGAACAGTGTGTATTAATACACTAGATATCAGCCTGAGAGCAGTATGAACAGTGTGTATTAATACACTAGATATCAGCCTGAGAGCAGTATGACAGTGTGTATTAATACACTAGATATCAGCCTGAGAGCAGTATGAACAGTGTGTATTAATACACTAGATATCAGCCTGTGAGCAGTATGAACAGTGTGTATAATACACTAGATACAGCCTGTGAGCAGTATGAACAGTGTGTATTAATACACTAGATATCAGCCTGTGAGCAGTATGAACAGTGTGTATTAATACACTAGATATCAGCCTGAGAGCAGTATGAACAGTGTGTATTAATACACTAGATATCAGCCTGTGAGCAGTATGAACAGTGTGTATTAATACACTAGATATCAGCCTGTGAGCAGTATGAACAGTGTGTATTAATACACTAGATATCAGCCTGAGAGCAGTATGAACAGTGTGTATTAATACACTAGATATCAGCCTGAGAGCAGTATGAACAGTGTGTATTAATACACTAGATATCAGCCTGTGAGCAGTATGAACAGTGTGTATTAATACACTAGATATCAGCCTGAGAGCAGTATGAACAGTGTGTATTAATACACTAGATATCAGCCTGAGAGCAGTATGAACAGTGTGTATTAATACACTAGATATCAGCCTGAGAGCAGTATGAACAGTGTGTATTAATACACTAGATATCAGCCTGAGAGCAGTATGAACAGTGTGTATTAATACACTAGATATCAGCCTGTGAGCAGTATGAACAGTGTGTATTAATACACTAGATATCAGCCTGTGAGCAGTATGAACAGTGTGTATTAATACACTAGATATCAGCCTGAGAGCAGTATGAACAGTGTGTATTAATACACTAGATATCAGCCTGAGAGCAGTATGAACAGTGTGTATTAATACACTAGATATCAGCCTGTGAGCAGTATGAACAGTGTGTATTAATACACTAGATATCAGCCTGAGAGCAGTATGAACAGTGTGTATGAATATGCTAAGATATATAAAGTATGAAAACGGTAAGCAGTATAGTATAAAATATATAGATATTAATTTCATGATGATAAACATTGTGGAACAATGATGAAAAATGGGAATGGATGTGGCGACTCGTAAAACTGACACAAAACAACAACAAACGTTTGCCAGCCAATGGGAGAGCTTCATCAGCAGCACGTGGTAAAAACCACCAATGAGCGCTCAGCTCGAGATACCAGCGAGCCGTTTCCCATCAAGCATTTCGCTTCCGCAGCTCGTGGAGAGCAACTGCGCCAACTCGCCTGCGGGCGTCTTTGTCCCGCGAGATTTCAAAGTCTCATGTGGGCGAGCCTCCAGAGCAAGTCGGACAAAATGACTAACCATCATGCAACGCACGAGCAAGACCTTGATCGCAACTGCGCAGGTCTTGCTTGTCTCAAACAAGCCTAGTGACTGGGAGTGAGAGGGAGTGAGTGGGAGTGACTGAGAGTGAGTGGGAGTGACTGGGAGTGAGTGGGAGTGACTGAGAGTGAGTGGGAGTGAGTGGGAGTGAGTGGGAGCGAGTGAGAGGGAGTGACTGGGAGTGAGTGGGAGTGACTGGGAGTGAGTGGGAGTGAGTGACGGAGTGAGTGGGAGTGAGTGGGAGTGAGTGGGAGTGACTGGGAGTGAGTGGGAGTGAGTGGGAGTGACTGGGAGTGACTGGGAGTGACTGGATCCTGGGAGTGACTGGGAGTGAGAGGGAGTGACTGGGAGTGAGTGACGGAGTGAGTGGGAGTGACTGGGAGTGAGTGGGAGTGACTGAGAGTGAGAGGGAGTGACTGGGAGTGAGTGGGAGGGAGTGAGTGGGAGTGACTGGATCCTGGGAGTGACTGGGAGTAACTGGGAGTGACTGGATCCTGGGAGTGACTGGGAGTGAGAGGGAGTGACTGGGAGTGGACTGGGAGTGAGTGACGGAGTGAGTGGGAGTGAGTGGGAGTGACTGAGAGTGAGTGGGAGTGACTGGGAGTAACTGGGAGTGACTGGATCCTGGGAGTGACTGGGAGTGAGAGGGAGTGAGTGGGAGTGACTGAGAGTGAGTGGGAGTGACTGGGAGTAACTGGGAGTGACTGGATCCTGGGAGTGACTGGGAGTGAGAGGGAGTGACTGGGAGTGAGTGACGGAGTGAGTGGGAGTGACTGGGAGTGAGTGGGAGTGACTGAGAGTGAGTGGGAGTGAGTGGGAGTGAGTGGGAGTGAGTGGGAGTGAGTGGGAGTGACTGGGAGTGAGTGGGAGTGAGTGGGAGTGAGTGGGAGTGACTGGATCCTGGGAGTGACTGGGAGTGAGAGGGAGTGACTGGGAGTGAGTGACGGAGTGAGTGGGAGTGACTGGGAGTGAGTGGGAGTGACTGAGAGTGAGAGGGAGTGACTGGGAGTGAGTGGGAGGGAGTGGGTGGGAGTGACTGGATCCTGGGAGTGACTGGGAGTAACTGGGAGTGACTGGATCCTGGGAGTGACTGGGAGTGAGAGGGAGTGACTGGGAGTGACTGGGAGTGAGTGGGAGTGAGTGGGAGTGACTGAGAGTGAGTGGGAGTGACTGAGAGTGAGTGGGAGTGACAGAGTGAGTGGGAGTGACTGGGAGTGAGTGGGAGTGACTGGGAGTGACTGGATCCTGGGAGTGACTGGGAGTGACTGGGAGTGACTGGGAGTGACTGGATCCTGGGAGTGACTGGGAGTGAGTGGGAGTGACTGGGAGTAACTGGATCCTGGGAGTGAGTGGGAGTGAGAGGGAGTGAGAGGGAGTGACTGGGAGTGACTGGGAGTGAGTGAGAGTGACTGGGAGTGAGTGGGAGTGACTGGGAGTGACTGGGAGTGAGTGAGAGTGAGTGAGAGTGAGTGGGAGTGACTGGGAGTGAGTGGGAGTGAGTGGGAGTGAGTGGGAGTGAGTGGGAGTGACTGGGAGTGACTGGGAGTGAGTGGGAGTGACTGGGAGTGAGTGGGAGTAACTGGAAGTGACTGGGAGTGACTGGATCCTGGGGTGAGTGGGAGTAACTGGGATTGACTGGGAGTGACTGGGAGTGACATGGAGTAACTGGATCCTGGGAGTGAAAGGGAGTGACTGGGAGTGAGTGGGAGGGAGTGAGTGGGAGTAACTGGGAGTGACTGGATCCTGGGAGTGACTGGAAGTGACTGGGAGTGACTGGATCCTGGGAGTGGCTGGGAGTAACTGGGAGTGACTGGGAGTGACTGGGAGTGACTGGATCCTGGGAGTGACTGGGAGTAACTGGGATTGACTGGGAGTGACTGGGAGTGACTGGATCCTGGGAGTGGCTGGGAGTAACTGGGATTGACTGGGAGTGACTGGGAGTGACTGGATCCTGGGAGTGACTGGGAGTGACATGGAGTAACTGGATCCTGGGAGTGAAAGGGAGTGACTGGGAGTGAGTGGGAGGGAGTGAGTGGGAGTAACTGGGAGTGACTGGATCCTGGGAGTGACTGGAAGTGACTGGGAGTGACTGGATCCTGGGAGTGGCTGGGAGTAACTGGGAGTGACTGGGAGTGACTGGATCCTGGGAGTGACTGGGAGTGACTGGATCCTGGGAGTGACTGGGAGTGACATGGAGTAACTGGATCCTGGGAGTGAAAGGGAGTGACTGGGAGTGAGTGGGAGTGAGTGGGAGTGAGTGGGAGTGAGTGGGAGTGAGTGGAAAGTGAGTGGGAGTGAGTGGAAAGTGAGTGGGAGTGACTGGGAGTAACTGGGAGTGACTGGGAGTGAGAGACTGGATCCTGGGAATGACTGGGAAAGACATGAGTGAGTGGGAGTGAGTGGGAGTGAGTGGGAGTGAGTGGGAGTGAGTGGGAGTGACTGGGAGTAACTGGGAGTAACTGGGAGTGACTGGATCCTGGGAGTGACTGGGAGTGACTGGGAGTGAGTGACGGAGTGAGTGGGAGTGAGTGGGAGTGACTGAGAGTGAGAGGGAGTGACTGGGAGTGAGTGGGAGGGAGTGAGTGGGAGTGACTGATCCTGGGAGTGACTGGGAGTAACTGGGAGTGACTGGATCCTGGGAGTGACTGGGAGTGAGAGGGAGTGACTGGGAGTGACTGGGAGTGAGTGGGAGTGACTGGGAGTGAGTGGGAGTGACTGAGAGTGAGTGGGAGTGACTGGGAGTGAGTGGGAGTGACTGGGAGTGAGTGGGAGTGACTGGGAGTGAGTGGGAGTGACTGGGAGTGACTGGATCCTGGGAGTGACTGGGAGTGACTGGATCCTGGGAGTGACTGGGAGTGAGTGGGAGTTACTGGATCCTGGGAGTGAGTGGGAGTGAGAGGGAGTGACTGGGAGTGAGTGGGACTGAGTGGGAGTGACTGGGAGTGAGTGGGAGTGACTGGGAGTGAGTGAGAGTGACTGGGAGTGATTGGGAGTGAGTGGGAGTGACTGGGAGTGAGTGGGAGTGAGTGAGAGTGAGTGGGAGTGAGTGGGAGTGACTGGGAGTGAGTGGGAGTGAGTGGGAGTGACTGGGAGTGAGTGGGAGTGAGTGGGAGTGACTGGGAGTGAGTGGGAGTGAGTGGGAGTGACTGGGAGTGAGTGGGAGTAACTGGAAGTGACTGGGAGTGACTGGATCCTGGGGGTGAGTGGGAGTAACTGGGATTGACTGGGAGTGACTGGGAGTGACATGGAGTAACTGGATCCTGGGAGTGAAAGGGAGTGACTGGGAGTGAGTGGGAGGGAGTGAGTGGGAGTAACTGGAGTGACTGGATCCTGGGAGTGACTGGGAAGTGACTGGGAGTGACTGGATCCTGGGAGTGGCTGGGAGTAACTGGGAGTGACTGGATCCTGGGAGTGGCTGGGAGTGACTGGATCCTGGGAGTGACTGGGAGTAACTGGGATTGACTGGGAGTGACTGGGAGTGACTGGATCCTGGGAGTGGTTGGGAGTAACTGGGATTGACTGGGAGTGACTGGGAGTGACTGGATCCTGGGAGTGACTGGGAGTGACATGGAGTAACTGGATCCTGGGAGTGAAAGGGAGTGACTGGGAGTGAGTGGGAGGGAGTGAGTGGGAGTAACTGGGAGTGACTGGATCCTGGGAGTGACTGGAAGTGACTGGGAGTGACTGGATCCTGGGAATGGCTGGGAGTAACTGGGAGTGACTGGGAGTGACTGGATCCTGGGAGTGACTGGGAGTGACTGGATCCTGGGAGTGACTGGGAGTGACATGGAGTAACTGGATCCTGGGAGTGAGTGGGAGTGAAAGGGAGTGACTGGGAGTGACTGGGAGTGAGTGGGAGTGAGTGGGAGTGACTGGGAGTGAGTGGGAGTGAGTGGAAAGTGAGTGGGAGTGAGTGGGAGTGAGTGGGAGTGACTGGGAGTAACTGGGAGTGACTGGGAGTGAGAGACTGGATCCTGGGAATGACTGGGAAAGACATGAGTAACTGGATCCTGGGAGTGAGTGGGAGGGAGTGAGTGGGAGTGAGTGGGAGTAACTGGGAGTGACTGGATCCTGGGAGTGACTGGGAGTGACTGGATCCTGGGAGTGACTGGGAGTGAGTGGGAGTGACTGGGAGTGAGTGGGAGTGAGTGGGAGTGACTGGGAGTGAGTGGGAGTAACTGGAGTGACTGGGAGTGAGTGGGAGTAACTGGGAGTGACTGGGAGTGAGTGACGGAGTGAGTGGGAGTGACTGGAGTGAGTGGGAGTGAGTGACGGAGTGAGTGGAGTAACTGGGAGTGACTGGGAGTGAGTGACGGAGTGAGTGACGGAGTGACTGGGAGTGACTGGGAGTGACTGGATCCTGGGAGTGAGTGGGAGTGAGTGGGAGTGAGTGGGAGTGACTGGGAGTGAGTGGGAGTAACTGGGAGTGACTGGGAGTGAGTGGGAGTAACTGGGAGTGACTGGGAGTGAGTGACGGAGTGAGTGACGGAGTGAGTGGGAGTGACTGGGAGTGAGTGGGAGTGAGTGACGGAGTGAGTGGGAGTAACTGGGAGTTGACTGGGAGTGAGTGACGGAGTGAGTGACGGAGTGACTGGGAGTGACTGGGAAGTGAGTGGGAGTAACTGGGAGTGACTGGGAGTGAGTGGGAGTAACTGGGAGTGACTGGGAGTGAGTGACGGAGTGAGTGACGGAGTGAGTGGGAGTGACTGGGAGTGAGTGGGAGTGAGTGACGGAGTGAGTGGGAGTAACTGGGAGTGACTGGAGTGAGTGACGGAGTGAGTGACGGAGTGACTGGGAGTAACTGGGAGTGACTGGGAGTGACTGGGAGTGACTGGGAGTGAGTGGGAGTAACTGGGAGTGACTGGGAGTGACTGGGAGTGAGTAAATCCCTGACTGTGTTATGTTGGTGGTTTTCAGAGGTTACTTTGGAAGCGGGTCTTTGGGGATTATTATAATGTTGGAAAACCCGAAGTGGACTTTTTTAATATTGTTTGTGGTTTGAGGGTTTCTGTTTCGGTTTCAGATTTAAATAAATACTTTGTTATTTTTTTACACAAATATTTTGAGCAGTGTTTCTTCTTATTTTAGTGAGGGGGGGTTTACTATGAATGGTATGCACCTTCAGCCAAATGCACCGTGACTTTGAAATAGCTCTCAGGAGACACCTGACCCCCTGAGAAACAGGACCCAACACAAGAAGTCAAAGCTGTGGCCCCCTGTGGTGCCGCCCCTCACCTGTTGGCCAGCAGCTGCTCAGGGTTTGATGACGAGCCGCTGTTGTCGTCTGCTGCGCCGTTAGCTCCCACTGCGGCGGTGGCGCTAGCTTCATCTGCGGCGGTGGCGCTAGCTTCATCTGCGGCGGTGGCGCTAGCTTCATCTGCGGCGGCGGCGCTAGCGTCCCCTGAGGCAGAGATAGCGCTTTCTGTGGCGCCGTTAGCATCCCCTGCCGCAGCGCTAGCGGCCCCTGCGGCGGCGGAGTTAGCTCGCTCCTGCAGCTCCCTCAGCTTCAGCCGGGTAGCAGGACAGCAGCAGGAACAGCGTCTGAGGGTGGCGCTCTCGCTCCAGGTTCCTCTCCAGCCCCGGCAGGCAGGCTGCGGTCAGGCGGTGCAACGCTGCCCGGGTGCAGCTTCATGCTGGAGCTGAACACCATCGACACGTCCTTCTGGTTGAACTGGTTCAGTCGAGACTCTGACTCCGCCTCCAAGACCTGAACACCTGAGAGTCACTGGGAAGACCTGCAGACACACAACACATCACTGCAGACACACAACACATCACTGCAGACACACAACACATCACTGACCTGCAGACACACAACACATCACTGCAGACACACAACACATCACTGACCTGCAGACACACAACACATCACTGACCTGCAGACACACAACACATCACTGACCTGCAGACACACAACAAATCACTGACCTGCAGACACACAACACATCACTGACCTGCAGACACACAACACATCACTGACCTGCAGACACACAACACATCACTGACCTGCAGACACACAACACATCACTGACCTGCAGACACACAACACATCACTGACCTGCAGACACACAACACATCACTGACCTGCAGACACACAACACATCACTGACCTGCAGACACACAACACATCACTGACCTGCAGACACACAACACATCACTGACCTGCAGACACACAACACATCACTGCAGACATTCATTGGTCAGAGTATCCAACAGGTGCCCCCCCCCCCTCGTGTTCACACAGACGATCAGGACTCACCGAGAGCAGCCACGGCGTAGAGACAGTTGACGATACTGAAGTTGTCGAACTTGCTGCAGTCGCTAACGATGGCGTTGCAGAGCGTCTGGAAGTCGTGCTGTTCCAGGACCTGCCGCCCCCCCCCTGCGTTCGCCCCCCCCCCCAGCAGCTGGCCTATCCGCTGCAGGGCCACAGGGTAATGGTTGTGTGAGATCTTGCTGGGGTTCTGAGTGATCCATCGCAGAACCTCGTCGGGCCGGAGAGAGCGCTCGATCAGACGCTTCAATCGTGAAGAACGTGTCGTAACTCATCTTCTCCTGGATGAAGCTCCACGTCTTCTTCCTGCCCCCGACCCAGGGCCACCCCCCACAGAGCCCGCCCCCACAGAGCCCGCCCCCACAGAGTGGAAGTGGTACTGGGGGGGGTAGTGGGAGTGATGGTGGAAGGGCGCCGCCCCCCGTTTAGAGTCAGGGTGTCCCGGTACAGATGGTAGGAGGAGGGGGCGGGGCTGGGTGGTGGGCAGGAGGAGGAAGCCTCCATTAGTCCCCGCCCTCCTCCCCGTTTGACCCCCCTCCCCCCCGCTGCTGTAGAGACGGGGGGTGAGCATGAGGAAGTCTGAGCGACGGGGGGGGGGCTCAGGAGGCGGGACCACAGACACAGCATCGCCATACAGCCGAGATCCTGAGGGGGGGGAGAGAGGGTCAACTGACTGTTCACCTGTCTGCCTCACCTGTCTGTCTGCTCACCTGTCTCTCTGCTCACCTGTCTGTCTGTTCACCTGTCTCTCTGCTCACCTGTCTCTCCTGCTCACCTGTCTGTCTGTTCACCTGTCTGCTCACCTGTCTCTCTGCTC
Organism: Chaenocephalus aceratus; assembly: GCA_023974075.1. Taxonomy (NCBI): domain Eukaryota; kingdom Metazoa; phylum Chordata; class Actinopteri; order Perciformes; family Channichthyidae; genus Chaenocephalus; species Chaenocephalus aceratus. The sequence continues at coordinate 2,673 of JAMFTG010001458.1, read as the reverse complement.
ACCTGTCTCTCTGCTCACCTGTCTCTCTGCTCTCCTGTCCTCTCTCTGCTCTCCTGTCTGTCTGCTCACCTGTCTGTCTGCTCACCTGTCTCTCTGTTCACCTGTCTGTTTCACCTGTCTGTTCACCTGTCTCTCTGCTCACCTGTCTCTCTGCTCACCTGTCTGTCTGCCTCACCTGTCTCTCTGTTCACCTGTCTGTCTGCCTCACCTGTCCTGTCTGCTTCAACCTGTCTCTCTGTTACACCTGTCTGTCGGTTCACCTGTCCTCTCTGTTCACCTGTCTGTCCTTGCTCACCTGTCCTCTCTGCTCACCTGTCTCTCTGCCTCACCTGTCTGTCTGCTCACCTGTCTCTCTGTCACCTGTCCTCTACTGCTCACCTGTCTGTCTGTTCACCTGTTCTCTCTGCTCACCTGTATCTCTGTTCACCTGTCTCTCTGCTCACACTGTCTCTCTGTTCACCTGTCTCTGCTCACCTGTCTGTCTGTTTCACCTGTCCTCTCTGCTCACCTGTTCTCTCTGTTCACCTGTCTCTCTGTTCACCTGTCTCTCTGCTCACCTGTCTGTCTGTTCACCTGTCTCTCTGCTCACCTGTCTCTCTGTTCACCTGTCTCTCTGCTCACCTGTCTGTCTGCTCACCTGTCTCTCTGTTCACCTGTCTCTCTGCTCACCTGTCTGTCGTTCACCTGTCTCTCTGCTCACCTGTCTCTCTGTTCACCTGTCTCTCTGCTCACCTGTCTGTCTGCTCACCTGTCTGTCTGCTCACCTGTCTCTCTGTTCACCTGTCTCTCTGCTCACCTGTCTCTCTGCTCACCTGTCTCTCTGCTCACCTGTCTGTCTGTTCACCTGTCTCTCTGTTCACCTGTCTGTCTGCTCACCTGTCGGTCTGCTCACCTGTCTCTCTGCTCACCTGTCTGTCTGCTCACCTGTCTGTCTGCTCACCTGTCTGTCTGCTCACCTGTCTCTCTGCTCACCTGTCTGTCTGCTCACCTGTCTGTCTGCTCACCTGTCTCTCTGTTCACCTGTCCTCTCTGCTCACCTGTCTCTCTGCTCACCTGTCTGTCTGTTCACCTGTCTCTCTGTTCACCTGTCTGTCTGTTCACCTGTCTCTCTGTTCACCTGTCTGTCTGCTCACCTGTCTGTCTGCTCACCTGTCTCTCTGCTCACCTGTCTGTCTGTTCACCTGTCTGTCTGCTCACCTGTCTGTCTGCTCACCTGTCTCTCTGCTCACCTGTCTGTCTGCTCACCTGTCTGTCTGCTCACCTGTCTGTCTGCTCACCTGTCTCTCTGCTCACCTGTCTGTCTGTTCACCTGTCTCTCTGCTCACCTGTCTGTCTGTTCACCTGTCTGTCTGCTCACCTGTCTCTCTGCTCACCTGTCCTGTCTGCTCACCTGTGTGTCTGCTCACCTGTGTGTCTGCTCACCTGTCTGTCTGCTCACCTGTCTGTCTGCTCACCTGTGTGTCTGCTCACCTGTCTGTCTGCTCACCTGTGTGTCTGTTCACCTGTCTGTTCACCTGTATGTCTGCTCACCTGTCTGTCTGCTCACCTGTCTGTTCACCTGTATGTCTGTTCACCTGTCTGTCTGCTAACCTGTCTGTCTGCTCACCTGTCTGTTCACCTGTCTGTCTGTTCACCTGTGTGTCTGTTCACCTGTCTGTCTGCTCACCTGTCTGTCTATTCACCTGTCTCTCTGCTCACCTGTCTCTCTGCTCACCTGTCTCTCTGCTCACCTGTCTCTCTGTTCACCTGTCCTGTCTGCTCACCTGTCTGTTCACCTGTATGTCTGTTCACCTGTGTGTCTGCTCACCTGTCTGTCTGCTCACCTGTCTGTTCACCTGTATGTCTGTTCACCTGTCTGTCTGTTCACCTGTCTGTCTGCTCACCTGTCTCTCTGTTCAATGACAGGTGAACATAAGCATGTTTTGGTTTTACAGTAATCCCCATGTTAGCATTAGCATGTAGTGGCTAGTTAGCGGTTAAAGTGTCAAATGTTGTGATACAGTTATACTAACTGACAGAGATGCTAACTGACAGAGATGCTAACTGACAGACTGCTAACTGACAGACTGCTAACTGACAGAGATGCTAACTGACAGACTGCTAACTGACAGAGATGCTAACTGACAGACTGCTAACTGACAGAGATGCTAACTGACAGAGATGCTAGACAGACTGCTAACTGACAGAGATGCTAACTGACAGACTGCTAACTGACAGAGATGCTAACTGACAGAGATGCTGAACTGACAGACTGCTAACTGACAGACTGCTAACTGACAGAGATGCTAACTGACAGACTGCTAACTGACAGACTTGCTAACTGACAGAGATGCTAACTGACAGAGATGCTAACTGACAGACTGCTAACTGACAGACTGCTAACTGACAGAGATGCTAACTGACAGAGATGCTAACTGAACAGACTGCTAACTGACAGACTGCTAACTGACAGCTGCTAACTGACAGACTGCTAACTGACAGAGATGCTAACTGACAGAGATGCTAACTGACAGAGATGCTAACTGACAGAGATGCTAACTGACAGAGATGCTAACTGACAGCTGCTAACTGACAGAGATGCTAACTGACAGCTGCTTAACTGACAGACTGCTAACTGACAGAGATGCTAACTGACAGACTGCTAACTGACATCTGCTAACTGACAGAGATAGC